>JAANSO010000337.1:0-40991 GCA_036507315.1 Lepidocyrtus fimetarius
ATATTAAAGTTAATCCGTTTGTGTAATTCGTCAAGCTATAATTATTATTCTCGTCATTAGTCCAACCAGTCCATCATTTATTATCATCACCTCTACCACAAAGAAGGCATCCCTCCAAGCATAACCTCCAAACCCTCCAAGTCCAAAGCTTACATTATTTATATTATTTTTTGCAAAGCATTGCACAACGGAGAATAATTAGCTATTAGTTAATGATGATGGTATAAAGAATTTGATTAATTTTTAACAAGTTAATAAGACAGGCGACTAGAATTGTTCTTGTAATATATAGTGCATAAGTATTGCCTAATAACATTCCAAAAAGGTAATTAAGCGTACTTTAAATTAATTTATCTACAAGTAATTATAATATCTAAATATAATAGCGGAAATGCATTGAGTTTAGTGGAATTTTAATCCAAAGCTTTGAGTACGCAGAATAAAAAAGAAGGTTAAATATAATCGATAAAGAACTCAATTAAAAGGTAGCTTTATCAGCTGTCAGCTCCTAGACATAATAATGGCAAAGATGAGGATTTAATGTTGATGATGAAAGAATTCTCAAATGTATGTCGTTTTAGACTTATAAATTATAAAATCATTGATGTTCGTAATGAAACGCATTTTTTCCTATCCGTTGCATTTTTCTTGTGCAATTTGTAAAGCATATCCGTAATCAGCAATAGTCAAAGCTATCTGGTTACCTACTAGTAGCATTTAGCAAATATTTGCGTATGAAATATTAAGATTCCATTATCGTTTTGACTTTTATCGTTAGAATTAGTAACGTTATTTCACGCGCCATTTGATCTTCGAGTCTTCGAGCAGGAGAGCTTGATTGAGTAATAATTACTACCTCTAAAGGTGTGAAATCTCTTAAATCACAGATAAAATACCTAAAGTAAATCAACGGCTGATATTTTAAAATATTTAAAGCGGTTCAGCAGTTACAGTTGCTTTAAGCGTCTATCAAAAATTTGACTAAAGTGGATACCTAATAAATTACATAATTAAAGAGGTTCTTAATTTAACGCACACATTAGCAGTTTTGATTATCTTTTAATCTTTAATTAGCCCTATAAATTTTAGCTGCACATTGCAATACGTTAGAAACCAGAAATGCAAGGGAAAAATGTTAATTTTACACTCAAAATCATCATTTTAAAAAGAAAACATCATCACGTTCTCTAAATTACGCTAGAAACTATGTATAAAAGAATAACGCAATAGTGGAAGGAAAACTTTTTTTGTAAAATTGTTCCTTTTGATAATGAGAATAGAAAACAATTAGTAAAGGAATGCGCGTTTTTTATTTTACAAACAGTGTATTTATCAGTCCATAAAAATTGTGAAGTCAAGTGAAGAATGATCGGCATTTCATTTAAATAAATCTCAGATTGCAAAACTTTTTAATGTTGCAAGAACGATTCATTTGTCCGATTTGTCTTTTTATTGAGCAAATCAAGTCAGAAACGGAAGTGAATTGAAAATCGGCATAGCCCACTTAAAAAAAGTTTCTTTGACAAGGAGACGCCGTAATTATTGGAACGTTAATTTCATTTCGCAAATGGCTTTGAGCAGGTTTTAACTTATCCATTGTGCATGTGTAATTTATGTTTTGCTTGAAAAAATAAAGAGGAGCAAGAAAGACCTCAAAGACTTTGTAGAGCATTTTGCAAACATTTTTTTGTTTGTATAGAAGTGGAATCGAAAGTCTTTTTGCCAAATTTTTGTTTATTTTCTTTCCTGAAACAAAAATCGGAATTTCCCCTACTCACCTACCCCTTTCACATATGCAATTTTGTTTGATTGATGAGACTGGCTGAACAACGAGTAAGTTACAAGGTCGACAGAAGAAAAAAGGAGAAGAGTGTGTCAAACTTTCCGGAAAGGTGCGTCGCAAAAATAAAAAGTTTCAAAGAAAGAACATTGCCGAATGTTGACAGAAATGTAGCGAAAAAGCCCTTAGTTTTTACCACAGGTTTTAATAAAAATGGGAAAAGGAACAAATATGTCAATTCAGCCATGTTTAGTACATTGAATAAAATAACTTAGGATATAGTGGAGTACATACGCGTCATAAAATAAGCGAGAAGAGCAAAGGATTCAGTGCGTAAATAAATTAACTGCCTTTTTATTCACCCTTTTTATTTTTAGAAATAAAAATTGCATTTTACACAAGGGAAATGATGATGGAAGGATGATAACATTTTGTGCATAACAAGAAGATCCTCTTACTTTTATAACTTTAGGATAAGGACGGGACTGGGTATACGAAACAGACGGGGATTTTCAAAACAAGTTATTGAGAGGTAAAAAACGCTAAAAAGGAACGTCTTTCTTAGAGTTTTTAAAGGAAGCCGTTGGGTACTTTATAATCATACTAATCTAAATATAAAAAATGATAATGATCAACTGCAGATGATGAGGATTATCACAAACTATTTATTCACGGTGTGCATTTTTGTTGCATCGAAAACTCTGTATAGAACTTTTTTGTGTGAGAAGAAATGGCAAGGCATGGCGTTCATTCTAATTTTTAAATTGTTATTATTGCTGGTGGTGTTAATGTGAAGATGTTTTATTTAAAAATTGCATTCTAGTTTGATATGCGGTTTTCTAGTGCAAGTTTAATAACATTTGTTGAAGTATAAATAGTGAAGAGGGCTTTCATTTTATCACATCAATCATTTCATTATCTTTAGCACATCAGCAAAAGCAGAACCTTCCTATTTTTCTGTATTTTTTGTCATTCATTAAAAAATGTAACTGCATCTCATCCGACATGCCACCTCAGCCTAAAAGAGAAAGAAAAACCTAATCTCACAATAAAAAACCGCACTTCACTGATTATGAAAGCTGGCAGATAGCTCTATGAGTATAAAAGAGGAAAATAAACAAAAAATAACAAGAAACTTGTGCGCAAACTGAAAATATTTAAAAATTTAACTACTACAACAATTAAATAGTAACAAAAAGCTACAATAAGAACTGAACAATTAAGAAAGGTCACCAGTGCATCAAACTTGAATATTTTTAAAACCGTTTTCTCTTTCTATTGACAATTCATTTTTTCTAAAAGTGCAATTAGTCAAGAACGTCTTCAACTGAAATAGAAATCTAAAAAGCAGAGCATTGTTGCAAGTCATTCATTGAGAGACTTTAAATGTTTAGGGCCAAACTGTATCTGTAATTAGAAGAGAACTAGCTTGAGTAATTAGGCGAATAAGTTTATAAAAACCGCATGTAAACCTTCACTTAAGGGAACGCTTTCTTTTGTTTTAAAATTCAGAGAAGAATGAAGTAAATCTTGGCAAATGAAATTCCAATATCCAGTTTTTTTCTCTCATATCCTCAAGGGAATTCCCGATTGTGGCTTTTCCTTTTAACTAAACCTCAGCGGTTCATCAATAGTGGATATGATTAAAACATTTGCTATGATTTTTTGTAAAAAGATTCAAAATATAGATCAAGACCTCCCGTTCAAAATTAGTTGGATTAACTGGTAATGAGACTAACATATCTTTTTTGGCAAGATGATTTCCTCGATTTTTGTACATTTTGTTGTGTTTCTTGAAATTTTATTTCGCAAGTTACTCCAAATTTTAAACACCATCAACCTGCAATACGAAAGCCACCTTAAAAATCACCGTCGTATATAGTTTAATGAGCTTTTAGAAGTCTACTACTGCAATACTGCGATATGAGAATTTTGCAAACGGAGATGTGCTTATTTTAAGTGACGCACGCGTTGATCTCATTCAGCATTGCTCGTGTAACAAAATAATTTTACTTTTAGAGTGACGATAAGGTAACGGCAGTGGCCCACGGGAAGTAAACCAGATACTAACTGCGCACTTTAGTCAATTCACAAGTGCAATTACTTAACATGCAGGAATAATTGTTTTCCTTTTTAGACCCTTACATGGAACCACTTTCCAACAAATTTCTCTTAAAATGACTTCTTAAAAACATCTCAATTATCCACAACAAAAGAAACTTTTTTTTACTATTGAAAAAATTATGTTTTAAAACAGAAATGATCTAATGAAATCATTATCATCCCTTTTCAACTAATTTAATGCTTGGTTAGTATTATACTAACCAAGTTGGTTGGGTGGTTGAAATTTCTCAATAAATCAAAACTTTAATAGGTGAGAAGAAAGGTGAAAAGGGAGATGAAGATGACTTAAAGATAATTCAATCATAATGAATGTAAAAAAGCTAGACAAAGAGGTAGATCAAGTGTGGCAATGCCAAATGAAATTCGCATCATCATCCGCATGTTCTTTTACTTCATCCAATTCAATGTGAATTAGATTGATTGATTCAATTTCCCGAACCGTGAAAGATGAAAATTTACAGAGATTTTCTTGTTATCTGCTTTGTTTTTGTTCATTCATGAAAATCATATAAATTTTGTGGCAAGCCTTTGTGATTGATAAGTAGAGCATCATTTTCAATTTTCTCTGAATCCTCACATAATTAACGCGTCATTTAATTCGATTATGTATGTTATGTTGGGGTAATGTAAGCTTTGCAGAATGTCTTGAAATCTGTTAAAGACTTACCTTTGAATCAGTGGACTGAAGGAAAGTGGCAATCCCGTCTCGCACTCTGTTCTTTACACCGCGAATGGTTCCCTTCTCACTCATGATTGGATTCGAAGCACTATTTCTGGAGAAGATGTCCCTGTACCCAGCGAAATTGGTGAGGGACTCTGCAGCACTCCCCTCACTTGACACAATTCCCTTTGTATTGCACTCGCTAATTTCATTTAAATGGAAGCCATTTGGTTCGGTTAGGATAACAGCGGCGTCAGCCTCCTTTTTAAAAACACGTTTTTCATTTTGCTGCTGCTTTGTTGAAAAAACTACGTGACCGTTGCTGTTGCTGTTGCTGCTGTGATTTGCAGCGATATTTTCCGTAATGCTCATTAAAGCTTTGCTACTGCGACTTGTCGACGACTTTCGATTTGAAAGGCCTCCTCCACCACTAATTAGCTTCCCACCATGTTTAAGAATCTCCGCTTTAAGTTCATCTTTTGCTTTGATTGCGTCAGAAGAGTAATTGGAGCCTTTTCCAGATAAAATGCTTTTTAGTCGTTTTTGCTCAGAAGAGACGTTGTTTGGTAAAGACATGAACTCATTTGGCTCACATCCTCCTCCACCGCTTCCCTTTTTGTTTAAAGGCTTTGAAGTAATTAACGCTGCAGCTTGGCATTGCGTAGATTTCTCAGCGGATATTATCGGATTTTTCATAATGCTTCTTGGCATGGGTGGAGGCGACGGAGTTTCCACTTCGCAAATCTCCCTCATTGCAAACTGCGCAGCTGGACAAGCCACTGGTCTAAATTCAGAGGAAACATCCGACTCCGTGTCACTCTCACTTGTTTCACTTCCGAATCTAATCGCTCCAGAATTTATTCTCGGCGGTGGGGTAATATCCGACCTTGGGGAAGACTGACCTGAGCTGCTTAGCTGCAAATCGTCTTCAATTGGAGCCACCTTGCTGTGCCGGATAGCCCTTGAGCTATTCTTCCCTGTTGTAGACACATCAATTCTTACTGGGCTGAACATGTTTTCCTCACCGATTTGGATTTTTATTACGTAATTACTCCCACCCCGGGAGGCACCTGCGGCCGTTACAACAGCAGTTGTGGTTGAAGTAGAGGCTTTTAAGTGATCGTTAGAGCCACCCCGCCCATTATTTGAGCTTCCATGGCGGCTTGTTGAACTCTTTGAAGACGTGGACGAAGAAGCCGCTGCAGCAACCGCAAGACTTGATAAGTCCGCTCCTGATTCTACGTAAATTACGGCTCTCTCAGAGGTAGCCATTTCTATCGATTTATATTTTAAAGATTGTCCCCAATAAACAAAATTTACAGATGCATCCGTCACAACATTTTCTTCCTTCCGTGTGATTGCTAATTAGAGTTGAAGAAGAAGCCACAAGTTCAAAATCCGTTTTTATAACCAATCTCAAAAGTTAATCAGAAACAATGCTTGGCAAAGTTTTCTCCTTAAATTATTCTCAACCACAAAAACAAAGCAGAACGCTAATTGTTCATAAACCCACACGAAACTAATTACCTTGACTTGTTTTATTTCCAATTTTAAAAAGCATTGAAGAAAATCTCGGAGCAACGGTTCCTTTTCTTTTTCTGTAAAAAAGATTTTCTTTTCTTTCTCCCTTCGTGCTCTTCTTCCTTGACTGATAAATTAACAGATTTTTGTGGTTGACAGCACACTTTGTTCCTTTTAAAAATAGGAAAGTGGGGGCTCCTTTACAAAATAGAGAGTGCAACTTTAAAACACAAATCTCGTTCCGAAGATGAATAAATATATTTTGTTGTTATTATCATGTGTGAATGATTTTAAATTTTACTTCACTGATTAATTCTCAGTCCATTGCTTAGCAACTGTTTTCCTAGCAACTGTAGCAGCTCTTTGTTGTCACGCTTGGTTATAGAAAAAGTGCATTTCTTACAAAAGACGTTCCATGCTCACGAATTATCATCACAGAGCGCAAACAATCCTATCAATTCGGTTAGCACAAAACATTCTTTGCTTTTACTTTGCACAATTAAATTTAGAAAGTTTTAATAAATCCAATTTTTTCAAGTTTGTTTTATTCCTATTGATTCCCGTTAATTGTAACGACGATAATGATGGATGATTAAACCTTATTGGAACTAGTTGACAACTATTGACACTAGTAGTGTCCACTGTGTTTTGCCGCGAGTGTAATCGCTTCTACGTGTCCTAGTTTTTAAATAATAACAGAATATTTACACAATATTGTCGACATATAGTTTTTATGATATCCAGTGATAAATTCTGAAGCCAAGAGTAGATAAAGCACGCATGTGCACAGGAGTAGAATTTTCATGTGAACGTTGCAAACGCTATGCACGAACTGATCTCGTAGGCAAAGAAGCCTCAACAAGTAATCCTCAAGTCAACAATAAGAAGTGCAACAAAGGTTTTTTGAATAAAGGGTTTTGCTAAGGTGCTATGATCTATCCTTAGGAAAATTCACTCATTTATTCACTATCCTCTATATTAGACTAACACATGTAGTTTCTTTGCAGCAGACCCTTTTCAAGCGGAAGACTGCCAAGGCAGGATCCTCTTGGTGAGTCTTAAGCAGTACTTCTGACAGTGGGTTTTTGATAAAGTTAAATTCTACAGACGCCAGAAGATGCCTTCGTTGTAGTTATCCTCATGAAAATGGTGTAACATGGCCTCTCTTGTGGATATTTAAAGTTAATTGCGTGTGATTTATTAAGTCTGCTATTTCCCCATAATGTGGACAAAGTAATCTTGTGTCTAGAAATATTTTAAGAAGTCACTACAGTCCCTAAAATGCTTCTTGGCTGTTCTTTAACCGTTTAAATGCTCCAGATCTTCTTTCGTTATTATGAACGAGAGGGAATATATGGATATCAAAATCAATAGGTATCATTCCCTTCACAAGTAGGCATTGCCAGAAATAAGCTTGATTAAAACAATGAATGTTGAAAATTCAAAAAATAAATGCATACAGAACAGAATCTATTTATGTAATAATACATTGAAAACGTCAAATTTTATTTTTATTATTTTTATTTGATAAACGTAAGCATTGAAATTAAAACTAAACATTTTAAAAATCATCGTTTGCGTAGCGAATAATAAGTACAGTAAATAACGCTAAACGTAGCCGTTATAGACAGAGATTTGCAATCAATTACCTATCCCCTGGATTTGAGTTTTGTATAGCATAGTTTATTCTTTTAAGGGTTTTTAGTTAATTTTCGAATAGGTTTTATTTGTTTACATTAATGTCTATGTAATAGTCTTCATTTCTTTAAAAATTTATTTTAAATTGCTTATAAATATTCAACAATTTTGAAGGCTTAAAGATAAAGTGCAAAGTAAGTCCATTTTTCAATTTTCAAGGCATATAAAGATCAATTTATCTTAATTATTAGGTATGTCTGCTTTTTTAAATTTTGGCCCACTACATTTGTAAATATTTGTAAAATTTAGCTGAAGCTTTAGCAGATTAACCATTTTAATCTGACATCATAGAATATTTTTTGGTTTTGCAAAGTTCAGGCAACTATAGGCGATTTCAGGCTATAAAATTAAAACTAAACCTTTCTCATAGCTCCAGACTTGTATCCGGGAGCTTTGTTTAGCTCAATCAATAAAAATGCATAAAAGAGATACGTAATATAAAAACAAAAAAGGTACAAAGAAGTTTTGACAGAGAAGTTTGGACTATTGACAAGCTACTAGTTGTTAAGAAAGTCGAACACAAATCATAATACCAGCTTTAAACGTATTCAATGTACATACAAACCTGCACATTTCAATAAACTGTAACCTCAGTTTCTACAAAATTCGCAAAATATGACACAAAATTAGGTAATCTCACAATTATTGTAAATTTATTACTATATTTGAAATAACTGCCTTAAAATTAACGGAAGATCGCTTCTATATTGCTCTGGAGTTAATTATACAATAGAAACAACGTAAAATAGGTACGTTTAAATGATTTAGTACATCTTATTCACCACAACTATATATCATGTACTATTCCTAGTAAGTCTCTTTCTCAAAACTTTTCTATTTTTATAAACAGTCCGTCAACAACGTATACTCTCAAATATGATCATAAAGAAGGGTAAATATTTTGACGAGGCTAAAAGCACACTTGAAAGTTATTAGCTGCAATATTTTCTTTTAACTTTACATTTTCTTATTCGAAAAAGAAACAAAGAAAAATTCTATCTATGAGCAGCGAACTTGTATTATATGTATAAATATATTCTGATTCCCATGCAAATAAGATTTGTTTTTAATTTATAATACATGACATTACATAATATGGTTTAATAATAATGTATCTATCTGAGGTGGGATTTGTTTTTGGCTGCCTTCACTCGCCCTATTTTACACATGGGCGTGCCCATTCCCAACTAAATATGTGTTTGGGCTACTTTCTCCAACTGTTGTCGTGGAGGTAACTGCCGGTTTACACGGAGGACTGCTTCCACTACTGCTGCCGGGAGCTGCTGCTGCCGAAGATGAGGAGATTCCTTTTTCACTCCATGCTTCCACTGACTTTCTCACTTGTGCTATTTCTGCCATGTTTCCAACTTTATCGTCATCTATTGATTTTAAACACTAAAAAGGGAAACCAAATTGAATTAGATTTCGTTGAATACTACATTGTATAATATTTATTTAAATTGTACTCTGAGATTTATGTTTCTGTACCTGAAGTATACTTGAAGCGACTGATGAAACCTTCTTGTCGCAGTGAATGACAATGACCCTCACAACGTTTAAAAGTTTGGCAATTGCGTTATTCAGTTCAACAATTTCTTTCTTCATTGAAAGTTGATCGGCGTCCGGAGACATTCCCTCAATAAGACTAAATGGTCTCATAATATCATCTAATCCAGTCTTTTCCGCAGCTTCCCTGTCCAAAATTGCTTGGTTCAAACTCTGGAATGAGCTACTTTCGGTCATTGTTGAGTAAGAAGCACTCTGTTTGGGAAATTGCTCTGTAGCCGGTTTAGAATCAATTCCAGTCATTCCAGATGAAGAAGATGCAGAAGCCGTGTTGGAATTACTCTTTGTGATCAAAACCGTGTCTATTGGCACAATAGGGAAAGCCGTTGAGAGAGAGGTAATAAGGGGCAATAAGAGAGAGCAGCTCAGATCTGTTTCCTTAATTGGCTGATTAGCATCCTACGTAAACAAGAATTCCATTTTAATAAAAACTAACATAATGATAACGAGTTCTTAGCTACTTAAATAAAACGTAATGAATGAAAACTGCCAACAGAAATAATGATTTAATGTGCTTATTAATGGCTTTGTACACGAAAATACTGAAAGAACGTAAACGTGCAGTTTTGTTTCATGGAAAGCATTTGTTTTCTTGTGTTTAGTACTTACTGAAGCATTTAATAATTCAGAAGGTACTTTGTAGGTCTTCAGAAGCGACTCAGTTAGAATAGTAACCCTTTGCCTAGTCTGTTGTATACTTTGGGCTCCGTCAGAAAGTTGATGTGAAAGTTGGGATAGAGCTGCAGTGGATTGATTCTCCATTCGATGGAGTAGCGCTTGAGATCGAAGAGCTTCTTGTTTGTGCTGCTCACTTAACCGAACCAAGCTGGAACAGCGTGACTGGTAATCATTCTTCAACACTTCCACTTCATCCTTCCATTTTTTCGCCTATAAAAACCAAACATAAAAACTGTTATATGGATCATAAAATATTTGTTCAATTGTCTTAATCAATTATATTTGCTAGACCGTTTTCACCAATTTGGAAAGTTTGGAGTTTATTAATTCGGGATACAAACAAAGCAAATGTATTTTTGGAAGACACTTTAACAATAGTACATACATTGGAAGTAAAAGTTATGCGTAGGCAGGAAATATTATGCAAAATGTTTTTTCTTTGTCGGTTATTTACTTACCTCAACCTCCACTTCCGTTAAACTCTCAGCCAAGGTTGATTTTTCTGCTTGGAGGAATTCAATCATTTCTGTAGATTCGTGTTGAGTTTCCTCGAGTTGTTTTTGAAGCTCAACTTTTCTCGACTCAGCTTGCTCAAAATCTGACTGAATTTTTAAGCATTGGTTTCTATAACGGTTGCACAGTCTTTCCAAAGATTTGATTTGTTCGGCATTTTGCTCTTGGCCTGAATCCGGGAGTGGAAGGGGGCTTACGCTAACCCTTCCTAAATCAGGGACCACCGCAACAGTATCAGTTTGTACTCCCCTTTCCTGCTTTATCCTTTTTTGATTACTACTCGCGGTTTGTCCGAGAGCAGAGGACAGTTTGGAAAATATTTTTGCACCCATATGTTTCTCTTTAGCTGACGCTGAGGAAATTGAAGAATTCAGTCTAGTACTGTTAGAATTTTGTAAGTGGATACTGGTCATTCCAGAGGAGCCAGATGCCAGAGTAGAATTAGCGGAGTGGGGTAAATAATGTAAGGAATCTCCACTACCGGAATGTGCACTCCCCGAGTTTCCACTCCCTGACGAATTTCCTGGTGAGTTTTTGGCTTTGGCTTGCTGCATTTTTTGTAATCTCAAGGCCGAAGTTCTCGTTCCCGAAGGTTCCCATTGAGGACTGCTGGTTTTCTTGACGCGGAGAGATCCATGTCGTTTCAATGTTGACGAAGCAGAAGTAGATTCTCCATAGGGATGTCCTTGTGCAGAAGAAATATGCACTCTGTTTGACGAGGACTTTTCTAAATACGACATACTTTTAGACATGAGGTCTGTTGGCACTCCAGGAACACCTACTTTACCACTTTGGTGATTTGCTGAATTAGATTCCGAATCACTCAAGTCCAACGGCCTTGGCTTAACGTTTTTCCTAACTCGTAACGTTGCATATTTCTCAATTCTTTTTAATTTCGCTACAGCCTTGTCTTCCGGGGGACAAGATGGGGTTGATGTATGCAAATCATTAAAATTGAACCTTGCTCTAGCTCCCGAATCTGATCTTGTCATTAAACTGCTTGGTAGTTTCCCGCGTTGCACTCCACTCGGTGTCCCAGTCCCCCCTGTATCCCCACTACTTCCCAAACTATCCATTGAAGACTGTTTATCACTTCCGCTGCCACTTCCTCTCGAGTCATGCTTTAATATTGACTTAATTGGCTTCTTAATTTCAGTACTGGACTTACAAGACTGGACAACACGTCGATTAGCAGGGGTTCTGGTTCGACTAGGTTGCGATGCTGGGGTAGTGGTTCCACTTTTGGATCGTCGAGAGCACCTGGGGCACTCCGTGGAGATTGAACCATCTCGGCCACATCTGGACCTATGAGTTCCTGCGGAGGAGGCGCCACCACCTCCAACGCTTCCAGTATTATTACAGGTTTTCTGGTCACCACTATGAACGTGTGCATGAGGTTTGCTACTTCGTTGAGTTTTACTATGATCACTTGAACAATGCTTTGATTTTGATAAGTCTGAATTCACCCGAACTTTATTAACAACTGTACTAACTGCACCATCACTAACCTCCTTTTTACTTTGACATTCACTTTGATTAGATTTAGCTAAGCATAGAGAGGCAGAAGAGTTTTTCCCTGATGCATTATTATAATTGTTTGTGTGATTATTACAGCTATTTAGATTAGAATTTGGGGTAATGAGTTCTGACTTTGTAAATGTCGTGCCATTATTCAAAGAGATAGCATCTTCCCTTCCATTACTAAGGTTATCAGCACCAACACCAATATTGTTACTTATCTTATCCTCAGGATTCCCACATTCCGGCGTTTTATTTTCCTTCTCTTCCGAATCACTTTTGCATGCAGGGCTGCTATTCGCAGCGGAAGAGGAAACGGCTTCATGACCCATACTGCTCCCACTCTCACATGTTCTTTCGTCGTCGTCAGGAAGGTTGTGAATGTGGTGATGATGATGATGCTTAATTTCATCAACAATCCCGTCCTCCTCCTTTCGATATGTAGTTAACGCTGAGCAACAACCTTCAATAAGTCTTGAGGGGTCATCCGGCTCACTATACCAGCTCACGAGGGAAAGTCGCATTTCCTCCGAGCTTTGCATAGAACTGTGCTCTCCATTGTCAAGAGAATTACTTCCACCTGTCCCCGTTGAACCACAGTGTCCTGCACTGGAGCTATGGAAGGCACTTGCCGTTGTGGAGGAGGATATTGAAGAAATCCCAACTGTCACCGAGCTGTCGCCACCTGAACCCTCTAAACGAAAATTAGGCACTGGTGGCTTCCCATTACCTTCATTATTTCCTCCATTATTTCCTAAAGTTCCTGAACTTTTCTTAGCACTATCAGAACAATCAGACCCTTCGGTAACAGCACTGCCAACACTCTCCTTTCTACTCTGCTGTGACTCTTCCTCTGCCAAAACAGTCTTACTCACAGCATTTTTCTCATCACCACAGGAAACTGCTTCCCCTCTTGTTGACTCTCCTAATGGATCAATACTATCCGAATGCGCGTTGTTAGAAATGATTGTCCGATTACAGCCATTAATTCTCCTATCATCACTTTCTCCACCAATACTTTGAGATTTACAGTTTATCTGATGATTTTCCTTTCCCTTTTTTATTTCACCAATTTTTGACAGCACCTTCACGTTTCCAGCGGAACCATCATTACCACGATCAGAAGCAGTTGTTGCTGCTGCTCCCTTTTTTTCTGTTGTGTTCTTCGTTGCGTTGGTTTGGTCACTGACTTTCTCCTCCTTCTCCACTTGGGCTTCACTCGCGTTTACATCAGCCACAGTTGCACCACTTCCTCCCGACTTTGCATTCACGTCTGATGGTGGTGCTGTGGCTGTTGCATGTTTTTCTTGTTGTTCAGCATTAGTGGGAATGTTTATACCTTTTGTTTCCATATTACGATTTTTTATTGTTAGCACAATTCTCTCTCTACCTGTGTGCTATCTGACGGATATGTTTTTCTTCTGTAATGTTGTATGACCCTCCTCTCCGTTTTGGATTTACTTTTCGTGTCTAACTTGCCTTATTTTATGTACCTGGCTCACAGTTTCCTCCTTGTTGTTGTCGTTAATCAACTTATTTCTCTCATCATCCATCTCACGTTTAATCTTAGATAATGTCATAAGCTAATAACATTTAGAGCTGCAAATATCAACGTCAGCGTCATCAAAGCATTACTATAGGTTTCTACCAAGGTTGAATTTATTATTGGATTATTTGCAAATTCGAGTTGGGTTCTTGTTGTGGCTCATGTAATAATAATTATTAACCACTCTGTACTTTTACTATTAAGGCTAAATCAGTCCTTTTTGTGTAATTGTATAATTGTGTAAAAAGGACGACATATAATCGAGCGGACTCTAAAAATCACATACTAATTACGTCTTTCATGTTATATCAAGTTATGATTATTGCGGAGTGGGTTTCACGTTTTTCTTCAAAACTACGGGTTTGTCGTTATCATCACCATTGCTGCACTATAATCATGATCGTTGCCACTTTATAATGAAGAAATAGAGGTATCCTGTCGTGAAGGAACTAAATGAATTATGGAAATATTATCTGCGAGAAGTAGGGATTCAGAAATGGATATTTCGTCGTGTGTGGCTTCTCTTTCCTTCTTATGGTGACGAGCAAATGTTGTTTTTCGGTGTTGAATTTTTAGCAAATTTGTAATTCCTTTTCCTGTCGATAATTCTCCTTCCTTTCGTGTACATAGGCATACATATGAATGAAATTAAAGGTTCTGCAGCTAGTTCATAATTTAATTCATTGTTGTTGTTGCGCAGGTTGTACTTGTGGGAAAATGTTTGCTGTAAGGTAATCAGCTAGATTTTGTGTCTTGTGGGTAAATAACACATAAAATGCTTCAAATGGAGTTAAAATATGAACACTTTTAACGTGTTAAAAATTCGCGAATACTGTAACCTCAGTTGTGGCTTCCTTCAGCAACCACGAACGAGTACGAACTCTTTTTTTTGTTTTTTGCAGGTGACGTTTTTTGTAAAAAAAAAAGTTTACATAAATCCTTCCTTGCTTTCTGCTGCAGGTGAGAGCAAAAACCAAAACATAGATCTCCCTTCAGATTTTTTATTGATCAACAAAGCTGGCCTGATTTTTAAAAGATGGAATGGGTTGAATTATTGCCACACTGTAGATCTGTTTTTTCTTCAGTTTGTTTCCTCGTAGATTACAGAGTTGGATAACGAGAGTGAAAGATTACATCAAAAGCTGCTAGTAACGGGCGGAGTCTCCACAGCGTTCGACATATTTATTACTGCTTAAAGTCAAAAGCCACAAATTTGCGATTTAAACTTTTTTTTGGAGGTTATTCCACTTCCTTGTCATTCTTCTCGTTTCAATAAAGTTTTGCTTTGCAACCAAACTGCTTTGATAGTTTTTTCAATTCCTTTTAGACAACGTCATCGTCATATCAGATCAAAATCTGAAACAAATACAAAATGAGTTTTATTGTAACCGTTGAATTTAAATGTATTTCTAAAAATAATTAGTAATTATGAAACTTTTGATGTTTTCTATGTACATTTTTTCTTCCTATTTCTCATGACGAAAATCTTTGCCATTGATTGCAGATAAATGAGCAGTTGGTAGAAATATGCGATTATGATAAGAACCTTCTTTTACATGTTTTGCAAACCGTAGTAAAGAAAAATATGAAGTGCTTCAACAACTTAATTATAATAAACAAACAATTGTCAAGAAAATTAAAACATGTTAGTAATTAGCAATAAATCATCACTCTGACTAGCAGTCTGTCATATTCACACATCTTAGCGAGTATAAGGACATTTCAAAGCGGAAATGATTTGTACAATGTAAAATAAATTGTTGCATAGGTAATTTAAAACTGTAGCAATGATTGTAAATAATCTAGCACAGGGATTGATAGAGAATTTTAATGATTGCAAAAAAAGTAATAAAACTACACCATGGAGCGAATGAGATTGAATTTGTCCCACCCTCACCTCACACCAATTGCGAGTATATATATTAGCTCTTTTTAAACACGCTCGATTCAAGAAGTTTAAATTACGGATAGCTACACTTAGTAAATATGATTCGTTACTAAAACTTTAAACTTCACAGATTTTTAACTAGTTATAAAATAGTTATATACTTTTGGGGAAACGTGAAACTTTTTTGTTAAACGGGTTTTCATTTGGAATTAAAATCATAATATAAGATTCATATTGGAAATTGGAATACACTAATATGAAAAAACGTTCAAATTCCATATTTTTCATTCATTCCCACGAAAACTGATACATATAAAAATTCCTATAAAAATATAAGATGAGATGACCAGCAACGTGTCACCTTTAAGCAACGAAAGTGGATACGTTTAGGTTAACCAAACCACCTAAAAACGAGTACTTTTTGTTTGAATTCGTTCAGTTTATCAGCAAATCAGAGAATCCAATGACTTTAATAGGATGTTATAATCCAATACAAAAAACAGTATTATAAGACAATAGTATATAGCTGGTTTTTATCATTTTAGCAGAAGCCACAGACAGAAAGACAGACAGACAATCAAAGAAAAACCTTACTACGTTCAGGCTAGTAATAACATTATTCCATTTTCAGCTAAAATTCATTTTTATTGTATTCTAGCGAATACATCCACATCTTACCATGCCTGAATGCCAAGAAAGTAGGGATGTGGAAAATGGAAGATAAATAGGGAACCATTTCTCATAAAATATGCATATGCCACGCATTTACCTCGAGAGACTTAAGAAAGATCAGAGTTTAAGCAAGGACAAGAAAATAAGAAAAGGGTAAAAAAGAAAATATTTGGTTTTTTATCAAGATCAGTGGAAACAACGAAGTCATTCTGTTTTTAGAAAGTAAACGCTATTTCCTTTTCTGTTAAGATGTAATATTTGTAGTTTTTTATTTTCTTCACAACCAATTCATCTTCATTCCTTTATGAAAAGAAAGATCAAAGAAGACAAGTCTTAAAGCTACCACCAACAGCGGATAACCCGAATTACGTTTAATGGATTGTGCACGTATCACATCGTTATTTACTCACACAAACATAAACACGAAGAGAAAGGGTCTTTACAAGCCTTTGCTTATCTAAACGGATGTCAGCTCAAAGCTCCGGTCCCTTATTTGTCTTGCTTAATATGATTAGTGAGGGGAAGCGATAATAAAGATAACTTGGCCTTTTGTAATTCAATTTATGAGAATGACTGTGAGGGCTCGTGATGGAGTTATAAATAATCTCACATCTTTTTGTCATTACAAAAACGGTATTGTTCCTTAATGAAGAAATAAATGAAAAAGAAAACCATGTGCAATAATGAATGAAAATATGAGTTTTCGATAAGAATCATTAAACCGACTTATCCCACTGATTCGATTCCCATTATTGAAAATGACAAGACACTATTTTAACAAGGTAAGAAGGGATAACACGTTGAGCCTACTTTTTATATCGCAATTTGAAAATAAAATTGAAAATATTTATAACAATATAAAATCATTTCCTGTTTTGTCAATTTTGATTTCAATCAGTCAATTCTTTAGCGTAATGAGCATACTCTATGAATTCTGTTTTTAAAAAAATTAAATTTAATTAAATCAAAGGTACGACACGGATTGACCTATCAACTGATAGTTATTACGTAACACAATGTGATAATGCATATCGCTATTGCTGAATTATAATTTTTGATATTAACGAACATATTTTTGATGAAGTGCAACAAAACTCAAATGTAAATCTTGCACAATCATACAGTTCCTTCTGCTCCTCCCAAGAAAATAATAAATTTTGAAAAATTGATGTGCAAGAAACACACAAAATTTAAGTTCTTTGCTAGGTTTGTCCTTCCCAACCATTTTACGCTCGGTTAAATAATAGGAATATTTACAAATGCACTTAAAGATTAATTTATTCAAGAGGCGGGATCGGAGAAATAACTAGGAAGAGGAGGATTTTAAAGATAGCAACAGAGCAACACTCGGAAACACTAAAATCCATCAATGAACTTGAAAAACAGGGAAATTTTATGCAAGAATTATTTCCTTCTTTGAGAATTCTAATAGACCATAAAAATGCAGGTTTTTAGTCAAATGCACAGATGCACGCCGAGGAAGTCAGTATAAACAACAGTATCATTGTACATCAGAGATTTTGTAATAATCCTACGGAATTTTTATTGATGATGTGATCTGCTGTGCAATATGAACTGAGCATTTGAACATTTTCACAAGAGCTAATAATAACCGAAATAAAACGAAGAGGCAGAACCGAAATAAGCCTTTTATGAAATTTCCTTTCTCCATTTCTTGTCGTTCTCCAATCACCCAGAACGTTACCGCGCGACGTTCTCATAAATCCTTCTTGGTCCTAAAGTTTACAGTAAAGTTTCCAAACCCAGAAAGTTAAAAATTCAACACTTTTTCCAAACTTTCCAGAGCCGTGCGCCATTATTGCAGTGCAACCAGGCAGTCGTCATAAATTATTTTTACGTTTTTTTATTTTAGTATTTATGCAACATTTCATGTCGCAGTAATGAGCCTTGTCCTGATGTTAACGAGAATCTCATTTCAATATATTAAAGCAAGGCAGTACTTTTCTGGGGTAACGGGAGAAACTTTTAGTGAGCCTGCTTCGTTAACAAATATAATTATCTTCATCATCGCTTTGTATTCTGTGCAAAGCCATCAACTATTAATTCCATTTGCTTTGGTGCAACAAAAAATATTCAAAAAGAGAATATTTTGCCGAAAAACAATCCCTCAAATCAAATCGGACAGATGCCCGCTATTTCGGAACAATGTTTTGATGAAGTTAGTGCGCAAATGAATTAATTACATAACTAACCCGTCACTACGATTTGAAATTTGAAACGATGTTTACTTCACCGTCAAAATGACGGGTCTGTGTGGGGAACTACGTTTATATGACTTATGAGGCTGACCAATTACAATGTCAAGTTTAACTTCGGAGAGTTAAGGTGAACGAAGCCAGAAACTTTAAAAGTATGTCTCAAGAGAAAATTCAGCTTTCTTTCTAGAAAGCACGCAATGCACCTGAACACTCAAAGAAACCTGTCTTTCTCCGAAACTCAGATTGTACAATATAATATCCCAAAATGCCCTGCTTTGCATGTCGTGTGGTAAGTATTCAGCTGCAAGCCACATCCAAGTAGAAAATACGTAGTAACTAGTAATAATAATATGATGAGAAGGATCATTTTGACACTGTCTGAATTAATGTCAAAGTGTCAGTTACAGTTGACTCGAAAGGAAAAACAGGAATACTTAATATGCTTGAGAGACATTTGTCCGAAAGAAATTAATCTTTTTTCGTATTACTATATCAGTATTCCTATGATGATCTGTTAGTTCAATATCTTACTTAATACAACTCTTATGCATTTGAACACATGCAAAAAATCGGTTTCGTAAGGCAATTATGGGCCTAATATATAATTCTATGATCCTGACTGGCTATAAAATTAAAATTTAGCCTCTTGTAAATGTTTAAAATTAATTTAAATGGTTTTTAAATCGTAAAAAATTGCTCTAAAATTGCAGTAAATTGTGTTTTAATGCTGCTGCTGGGGAAATCCTGAAAATAAAACATGTGTGTTGATAGAATCTTTTTATATCGAGTCAACTAATCAAACAGAAATCCCCTTAGGGTCAAGACCATCGTACAGATGTGCAAATCTAACAATAATTCCAAACTTTGTAAGCCACTATTTGTTATGCTCATTTTACGACTTTTAAAACTTTTTATGAGTAAAACGGCGTTGAATGACAAAAAACCCTTGATAATTTGCAAGAAATTTTAAAATTATAATACCAGCTATGTAAAACATTCTTGTTTTATGGATTTTCTTACTAAAGATTATAAAGTGCATAATTAATTGTGTGATAAAATGAAGCATGCAATGAAATTATAATAAAATTCAACTTTTTATTTACCTATTCTGCCACTAATTTTTTAAACTTTACCTAGTTTGACAGCAATTTTTTATGGGTTTGGCGATATACTTATATGGCATGGATTAACTGTTTCCTGAGGATTCAGGGTATTTTAGTATTAACCCCGAAGTATTTATTCTGCGCCCAAAGATACAACTCTCTATCTTTCACCCTTCACCATTTACATTAATCTCACATCAAAAACTAGCATTAACAACTACATCTCACATCGTGAATACTAAATTTGTAATGTGATTCATGTGATTTGAAAAATATGGAAAATGCTGATTTACAAAAACTATCGCACATCTAACACAACAGTTTATCGTTTATTTTCATCATCGCATGAATTACACGAGACACGAACCAAGTTTAGAAGAATTTACAAGTCATTTTTATGACCCAGAAGTTACTATTTTAAATGCACATACAATGAAGTTTCTTTAGAACTGTATGATTAGCTTGCTAACATGTTAAAATTTACACTGATTTAATCAGAAACGAGAAGCAATGGCATCATAGCTAACATTGCAGCAAGGAAAATACAAAGTTTTATCTCCTTTTCATCTTGTTTTTTAGGAATAGAATTTGAGTTTCCAAATTTAGCATTTTTTATATATTTTACTTTCAAATAAACTTTTATAGAAAAACGATCTACATAATGATAGCACTGCTTTATATAGCTGATCTTTACTGACTTTTGAGAGTCTGCAAAATTTAAATCTCAAATTCAAATGTGCATCTTCCACAATTTCATCACAGTTTTAAAGGTACATACAAAAACAAAGTTACGTAATAATAATGAAAATCTCGTTCATCATGCAATGATGCACTTCTTCTACTTCATAAACTGCTGTTTTTGGTGTGTGTTTTGCCTCTTACAAAGTTGTAGGTTGTAAAGATATTTAAATTTATTTGGAAGGTTTAAGAATTTTCACATCAAATCGTAAACTTTTTTAAGATTCCTCTACCATTGAACATGTCTTCACTTCTTCACGCAGAAAATTTTTACAGAAATAAAGGATTGAATACAAATCTGAAATTTTCGTGCAAGCCACATCTTAAATCCTCCAGAGAGTTGAATACAGTATGATATGAGATTTTAAATTATTATTTCGCTTAAAAATCTTAAAAATTTACATTCAGCTCAAGGAAAATCATCGTAGCATAAAGCACTGCCCCATCATCAACATAAAACTGGAAATCATTAGGTAAGTTAAATACTAGTTTGGATTTTCACGTCATGGCCAGAAATAAAAGTTTCTATCGTGCATTTTTGAAAAATGCCCGTTCTAACTCATTATATTGATCCTAACTGGCTATTACTCTGTGAAAAAGATGAACGATTTTCCCTTCTCGTTTTAAAAAATTACTGAAAACAATATTTACTGGGATTTTCATATGCTTAAGAAGCAAAAGTAGTTATCCTTTCATCTTCTTAGTCATAAAGCACTCGCAAAACCATGTATTTTACCCTACAATTGTTATTAATTTAAACTCACTCAACATATCATTATTTATTAGTTTACTTTATGCACACGTTCGTAAACGAAACCATTCATTCTTTAACAATGTTTGTGAGGATGCGCAAGGTCAAATCTTTACCAAGGAAAAAATTATGCAATGCTAGCGCAACATAATCTACGGTTGAAATAGAGGAAGAATCATCATCGTGAATTACTCCATTGAATAGAAACGCTAATTTTTTACTAAAAGTTTGCTACTTAATGTTATTTTAGCAGGAATCTAACATAACACCAAACCCAGTCACATTTGTGTCTGTATATAGACATTCGGCGTTGTTGCAGAAGTTTCTGCAATACTTTTGAATTCGTAGAAATTGAGTGTCAATCAATAAGTAAAATAGTGGGAGCAGCCTCCATGCAGCGCTCGTGATAATTCAACTAATTTGTTTGCTAGTCCAACATTTTAGCATTTGAAGAAGGGGATCTATGTGCAAAAATTATGTAGAAAAACGTTCTGTTGTTCGGGTACACGGGTAGCAGCTACTTTTAGCAAAATCAAAAATTATCTGATCATGAGGAGCGCAGCATTGGCATAATTTTTTTGCCCGCTGCTGCTGCTACACAACACATTATATAATTACTTGAAGCAAAATTTATATCGAAACAGGTTCTGAATTATGTTGAAAAGTGCCAAATAAACACACATCACGTCAATAATAAAAACTGCTGCTGGCTCCTGATTTTCCCTAGAAATTAACAGCTAAAAGTTAATTAAGGGATGAAGAATGAGGAGAAGTCTTTGAGAAATTCATAATTTGCTAAAATATTATTGTTTTCCTTGTATTACGTAGATATTTGCATGGAATATATATATTTAATGAATACGTAATGCAACTTGTTACAAAGTTTTTACATCTGCAGCAAAACATAATATTCCGTAGGTACCAGCAATAATTCAATTTCATCTTTCATCTGTTCACAATTTACTTCAACCTAGTCCCTCTAATGATGATTGATGAATTCGAAGTAAGCATGAATCATAATGTCAAAAATATCTGAAAAGTTTACAAAATGTGGAAAATAATGAAATTAAATAATATTTTTCCCAACTTGGTAATATCAGTGCCTAAGTTTCAATAGTTTTTGAGCAGCAAAAAATTGTGGCCCTACCCAATCTTCAATTTTAAAACTTTTTGAATATTGCTTAAATACAATTTCTCTGCATTGTTTGAAAAATTGTATGCGCAAAATAGCAACACCTGCTGTGCTCAAACTCCCTGTAAAACAGCAAGCCATTGTTTAAACTACCAATTTTAATTATAAAACTTGCATAAGTACATTGGACCATGAGATATGAAGGCTAACATTTTTGCAGTGACTGCAGCAGCCGCTTCAAATTCCAAAGAGTAATTATTCCTGAACAGACTTAACTTTGTTCATTCTGTTCTTTCAGATGAATTCAAGAAGGATTAAATAAAATGAGTTTGTGAGCTTTAACAGCAGGAGTGAGCATACGGCTTTGCGGGATTTTTCATGTATTTAACAATGTTAACTACATCAATTTGATTTTTCCCTATTTAAAGTGATAGAAGTAGGTATTATGCGTCTCTGACACCATTTAACTTGCATGATTGAAGTGCAAAAATTATAATATCTATACGCATTGTACTATTGCTGCAATGGAATTTACATGGATTAAATGATTGCAAATAACAAAAGGACTCAAATAAATCAATGAAACCTTATCACAAATCCAGAAAGAATGAAGATATACCTAATTTTATTGTTTAATAGTCGCAGGTAAAAGTGAATCCAAGTACGAATGAGGAACATATACTGCTGAAATCTAATCGGAATCTAACATTATTACCCCATTAAATATTATAGACTGTCGAGTCGAAGATGACAATGCATGTCTGTGTTTAATAAACGAAAATTGCCAATGTCATTTTTAATTACACAGTGAAGGTATGTTTTTCATATTGACATTCTCTGCGACCTGCGGCTTTATGCCGGTGTGACATGACCAACACCACTGCATACGATGATATTGAACATACCGCAGTGATCGCAGGCAGACACATGGACTCAGGTGGATCGAAATTAGCATTCTAACATAATCATTAGCACTCGCACGACAATGTCCCCGATAAAAAATGGCAAGGAACAAAATGAATGAAAATAGGAAGGTTTTCCATTTAATAAATATTTTATTGGTCAAGATTTTATTATTTCAACATTTATTGCAATGAATAGAATTATGCTTTTAGTCTGTGTACAGAATAACCCTTTATTTCAATAATGCTAATTAGGTAATAAGTACAGAGGGGAAAAGATAGAGATGATTATATCAAGATTACATACTATACTGTTAGTAAGTGAGCACTAGGGTCGTTATTATTGTTATTTATAATGAATTCATTATCACAAAGTGGTTTCTAGGTTGCTGAAATTGCTGATTATGATAGGGCTCTGCTGTTGTTAGAGATTTTCACTAATACAGGTCTTTCAATAATTTAGTATCACACAGTGGATGCTTAACCGTTTTCAAATTACTTTAATAAATGAATGGTTCTTTTATACGTTCTTTGTAGAGTGCCTAAACATAATTTGCAATAATTTTTGCACAACTTTGAAAAAAGGTTTGTTGCCTTAAAACGTTTAAAACTAGAGCATAATTTTATTATTCTGTGCTAAAAATCAAGAAGTTTTGTATGACAATTGAATGAAATGGTAACCCTTTCTATAAGCAAACGGCCTTGTTTTTACATCCTCGAGAGTCAATTGCTTTCAATTTTAGTAAATGACATTATTGCTTTTGTTGGATGAATAAATATGAAAATCAGTTGCCATCTTTGAGCATTTAGTCAGAATAAGTACCTGCCGCACCCTCCCAAACATAATACAAATCTAAACCAGAAGTTTGATATGAGTCAACCTCCTAAAATAATACGTAACTAATAAATATTTACATACTAAACACAACTGAAGTTGAAGGATAGCCAAAGATTGCAAAGATACAAAGTTTTCAAAGAACCCAAATGCTGCAAAAATAGTATCCGTTACAGAAATTGGCAATATTATGAATCCCTATATTATCAAGAAAAAGGTTTGTTTGATGATAATCCTGGAGGCAATGCTCTTTACTCGTTTTAAATGACAATGATTCAGATTCATTCTGAAATAGAAAGATATCACGTCAGATAAGGAGTAAGAAATAAGATAAGCTTCGACATAAATTTTGCGATTTAACTCGCAAGATTTGTTTGTGAGATGATGCGGTTTTTTGGGTTTTCGGTAACAACTTCAGAATCAATATAAAGGTACAGACACGTGTCAGAACCATTTTTATGAGATGTCACGTGAAATTAAGTGATCACAACTTGCGAGAGAATTGAAAAACAGATTTTAAGATAGCAAATTGATTCTTTCATCTCAACTCTGAATATTTTATAACATCACTTAATATTATGCTTTTAAACTTGATTTGTATCATTACGAATAGCAAAGAATGATCTGTGCCAACAAAATTAACTTCAAAACAAAACAACATTTCAAGCTCTTCTTGAACGTTGGCAACTGCTCAAATCTTTGTCACATGGCTCCCTTCAATAAACAAACCCGACTTTGAAAATTGCATCGTCACATTGCACCTACTTAAAATCTCACCGAAAAGACCGAAACTCTTGACAAAAGTTCTGTTAAAAATTGTGTTGATGATGGCGGAAGGGTTCGTATGTGTTTTGCCGCAGTAAATGTTTGCAATGAACTTGAAACTTAAAATAATGACACTTGTCAAATGTCCCATCTCTGTTACAAAACTGATTACATAACAATTTGACAAATTGAGTGCGGTTTGTCAACTTCTGGTCTTTCTAGCCTCTTTCGTGGGAGTCATTGCACTAAATTGTATTTCAAAAACAAGTAAAAACCAGGCATTTCATTGAAAACGTTAAAAGTATTTTGAAAATTCATTTAAATCCTTATCCAATCAACGTAATCCTGGATTATGATGATGAAAACTGCTTTTCTAAACAAGCTGCTTTATTCTACGTAAGCGACTGCTAAACAGATGATGTTTCCTTGTCAGAAAATGCTTAACTGAGAATGATAAGCCTGTTAAGATAACCTGTCGTCACTGTCTTGCTGATGATAACAAGAGCAGAAATGCAGGAGAGGAAAAGTATTAAAATGAATGCGACTTTAGTTGTCATCGAAAATGAAAGGATTAAGTTGTCATCTGTTCTCACTAAATACTTCCGACTTTTACAGTTCTTTAAAATAAGAATACCAATCTAAAAGTGATTAAGTTTTACTTACTTCTCTGGAATTGTCGGATTGTCAGACAGAACTAAACACATCAACATTAAACCTGTATATTCGCACACAGATTGAAGTTGAAGAGTTAAAATTCCAGATTTAATTAAAGATTCACAGTAATTTAACAAAAACTTTTAAAACAGCAAAGCATAATAAAATCACAGTTAAAATTCTTCCATCAGAGTATAAACACTTGAGCTTTTTATAAACAATTTTAACTTTGGAGTGTATTTTTATTGCCGTTATATATAATTACGAATTCAGTTTCAACTTTTAAAATTATGAAGAGTATATTTCAAATGAACAAGTTCGCTTAGTTTATAGTTCATATTAACTTCAATTAGTTTTAAACTATGAGCACCACCAACAAGTTAATTAGAACTATTTCCGTTGTAAAAAATCATTTCATTTTTATCCAGAGAGAGTTTCAAGCTGATCATCCTCTCTATTCCAAATTCCCAACTAAACTCACAAAGGATAAAGAGAGGGATATGAACATTTTTCTACACTTTTCAACGCAGGTTTTTTTTCCTCTAACAAAAGACTGAAAATGTGTTTTTTTTACTGCTGCTCCTTTCATTATTTTGTCCATAGAAAAAACGTTGTCAATTCACCAACAAATGAAAAGGCAAAAGTTTCATAAGTTGTTCTCCTATTTGCTCTACTTGCATGTTAGAAAAAGTCGAAATTTTTAGAGTCTGTCCATGCCCTCCCTCATATTCGTCTCACACACTTTTTCACAACCACACCGCACCAAAGTCTGTACAAAAATGAACTTATTTCATGTTTTTTCATACAAGTTTCCACTGCTTTTGATGAAGCAAGTTCCAACGCATTAGCCAATTTTCCACCCAAAAATACAATCTTATTACACCTTTTGATATTATGTTTTACCTGAGTCTTTCTATTGCTTAATGGTGGTTTAAATTGGTAAAATTGAGTTGTTTTTAAGACACTTTAAGTCGATGAGAGAATTTGCATTTGATTTTATTAGACCCGGAGTCTCTAATGCTGCTGCCTCTTCTTCAGTACTAAAACTGCCGCAATGCAATTCAATCCTTATGAAGACGCAAACTTTGTTCAGCAGATTCTTTCAGAGTTCTCGCCATCATTGACTGCAACGTAAAATAGTATCATATTTACAATATGCAAGCTTACTTCTCTTTCAAAAGGGAATGAGAACTTTGTGAATCGCGATCTGTTGTGTTTTGTGTAGTTTTAGTCATTTATATTTATCCTTTCACAACACTTTCATATGACATCCACAAACATCGTTGTTTGTTCTGTAGTAGTAAGGTTTTTTGCTATTTCATGTTGGGTTTTCATCATGAAATGAGCATAGAACACGGGATATACATCTACTTGAGGAGACTCGAGATGATTTAAACACACAGCAAAAGTTAAGTTTCGTTAAACTATGATTAAGGCAAAAATGTTGAGATAGAGAAGAAGAGTAATGTTGGTGATGATGAAGAGATGCCGTGTAGGAAAAAATGTGCACTCACAGACTCGACTCTTATTCTCTGATCTATCACGTATCATTTCGGTGAATGCAGATGAGCATGATATGATATGTTCGTTAGCTCTTCACGATTATGAGAATGCGGTGATATTACTTGAAATTTTAAATGAAGGATTTTTTAAACGTCCTCTACCATTTCCATCATGAAAACACATAAAACGTTACATTATTCACCTAATAATATCAACAATGGGATGTAATACGCAATTCTTTGAAAATATCAACGCTACCAATTTGCTTCTCGTGTAAAAATTGCATGGAATCTGAGGTAAACAAAGAAAAGAAAGAGCACTAAGGAATAGAATCATCAAAAGACGGAGTCATCCGTAACGCAATAGCAAGACCAACGCAATAGGCATTGCTATTATTTTAAAAAAGAATAAAAAGATTGTTCACAATGTTTCTGAAAAATATTTGGTGAATGTTGGTGGTTGTTTGGTTGGATATTTGATATCGTGTAAGCTCAACAGTTCAAACTGTCTTCTTCTTTGGTGTTCTTCATGAAAGACATTTTTTATTTTAAGAAAGGTTGGAAAAATGCAGATTTGAAGAAAATCTTATTAACGGGTTGAATATGCTATGAAGTCTGGGGCCTAGAACTCAAAGAAAACCTTCTGTATTTTGTATTTTGATAAAATGCTGCTTTTTTTAAAAAAAATTGACGGGAAAGCAAAAAGTGAACTTCCGTTTTTTATCTTGGAAGTGAGACAGAAGATTGCTATGGATTTTAAAATGTGCAACAAAGAAGATTAGCTAATTTTCAAAAGCATTTATCTATTATCCGTCATCAAAGCATCATATTAAATGGAAATAATACCTTATTTCGTAGTGAATTGACAAAGAAGAAATAAAACTTTGTTTTGAAATGTGTAGCACAATTTTCAGTTTTGTGTCCTGCCTATATTTTCCTTATATCATGATCCACAGCAACATAATTCTTTGTAATGATGGTGTGTATTTCCTTTGAAGTTTTAATGCTTTGAAAAATGTTTCATGTTCTTTATGGTTAATGCCGCCACTAGAGAAACTATCAGTTAAGTAGGGGCTTTGAAAAATTTGCATTTTTCTACATATCATTAAACGTTTAGACGGATGTTTTCTAGCAGAATCCTCAAACCTAGTTGTCAGTGTGTAAGGGAAGAGCATCATTTAAGTATATTTTAATGTCTTTTTTCTGGTAAATTACCCGGAGACACGCAAAAAGAGTTTTGCCTCTTATTTGCTCATTCTTGTTTTTGCCGATGGGTTACAAAATTCTTAGTAATTATCTAATTTTTGAATATATTTAACCTTTCTTTAAATTTCACTAGCTTGAAATTAGTAAGTTGAAACTAAATTCAAGCAGCAACTCGAGTTGCTTTTGTGGAATTAGGAAATTGCTTTAAAGTGTAACTGTAGATATTTTATCAAGTCGCTAATCAAATCATTAATCAATCTTAAGCCTCATTTTGCAAGTCTTAATTCATGTAAATGTTTGAAATAAATTGTATTTTAATGATTGTCTGCATGTCATGATATAGTCAGAACATAGTCCAGAACTTGTATCATTTATAAATAATTTTAATTGTATTTAAAAAGTTTATTTACTGAGAAATTGTTAAAACTACTCCATTATTCAAAGACATGAGCATACTTAAACATAATTGCAGTCACACACCTACTACATTCGTCCATCCCTTGTGGAAATGTGTTCAAAAGATGTTTTTGTCTACCAAATAGACATTTACTCATCATCAATCACTGACAAATGTGAAGAGGTCAACACTGAACAGAAAGTTCAACCAGAAAATAGCACTATATCTAACAGTCTCGGCTGTAATTTCTTTTATATATAATTCTAATTTTAGGAATTTGTTTACACTTCCATTTTATATTTAGAAATACATATTCCCAACAACAAATCTACTTAAAGAAAAATATCCCTTTTTACTTTAAATAGATAAAAAGGCTTTAAAAGTAAAATGCAAAGATAGTCTCCGTTTTACTTCCAATAGCGCTTCTTTTTATTCATTTGAAAGATTTTTGCAAAAACAAAATTAAATACGAACGTCCGCAAAAAAATCTCTATTTTCTACTTCCTATTTCGTTTTATTGCATAACCTCCCACTCTGATACTACTGTTTAATAGCTTTTGTTTATGTAATTTATCCGCTAATGTTATGAACAAATCATAGAATAATAGCTACGCATAGTTTGTTGTACTTGTCGAAATATAAAAACTCGATTTAAACTGTTGTCGCCAACTCTCATTAACAATAAAATGTCATCATTATTTAATCATTATTCATCACCACTCGCTATATCCCTTACAAAACGCCACCACCGCGGTTACAGAGTACAAAGGAAGAATGAATCATTCATTGAACAAGTTTTTTTCTTGCGAATGAATCATCTTTTTACTGACTGAGATTGAGAGCAGAACAATTTCTTTGAATTGCACACCTGCACACATAATCTTGAGGTAGTGCAGAAACTTATTTTAATGCAGTAGTAATGTTGATATTTGTTCCGTAATTATCTATTTAGATCAGTTTTTCTAGTTAGAAACAAGAAGTGATATGAAACCACTTAATTTAAACCAGATAATTTAATAAGTGCTATGAACTGGTCAATATAATGAATGGTATTTTAATCGCTGCAATTATTTCCGTTAAAGCATATCACTCATCTTGTCTGATTCTAAAATAAAGTAAATCAACAGGATAAAAAAGGAAAGGCATTATGACTAAAAGTATTAAGTAGGCAACTTATATATCAGCTCTTTTACTCATATATAACTGCAAAATGACTGAAAACTAAAGCAAGCAACTTTATTTGCAATTGTTACAAGTAATTGAATTGGTAAAAAGTAAAACACGATTTTTAAATAATCAATTCCTCAATGACATAAATACATTCCTGAGTTAATTAATTTAAAAGCCTTTTTTACATCGTACTGTTCAGGATGTTGAATGAGCAACAAAATTGAAGCACTCTAGTTTACTTACGGATATCTCAACAAATTCAGGTAAATTGCAAAGTCAAAGATTCAATTTGACGGGAATAGAAGAAACATGTTGTAAGAGTTGCACAAAGACGTTAATTTTATGTGCTTATAATTGATGTCCAACATAAAAACGAATTTATCACTTATTCACAATCAGGGGACAAATCTTTTGAAATATTTAAAGCTTGGTAATGCACTCCGCAAAAAATAAACAAAACATTAAAATAATCAATCAGAATTACAGTGATTTACTGTTTACTTATTGCAGCAAAATGATGATTGGTTTACAACAAAGTTTTATTTGTTTTCCTATTTGTACTTTATTTCTTACTGTTTTATTGTGCATGTAAAATGCCCATCTTTAGAAAATATCAGATTGATCAAAAAAGTTGCTCAACAAGTATTGAATCAGTTCGTTTGAAGTGTAGAATTTTACGTAATTTCTACGACAAAAGAGCATTTAACATCCTATTAAAATGTTATAATTGATAAGTTTTACAGCATTTTAACGGAAAATAAGCATATTTTATTTTTGCCTTAAAGTCAATTCTTTAATCGAAGCATCTCTCATAAAATCCGTTAATAAAAGAGAATGTAACCGGGTATACAACTGACAAGGTTGTGTAATAATACACTCGGAACGTTTTTTAATTTAAAAAATATAAAATATCTGTTTAACTTGTTGATCTCTTGTGGTAGTGACATTGCACGATTCAACTTACCCCCCTTTCTGACCTTTTCATCGTTAATCTACTAAAAAGGTTTCAATTCTGGCATGTCACAGGATGTGCAAAACGGACAGATAAGTAACACCTACCAAGCAGAAGTCAATTTGGGTTGAACTCAAAATCTTTGACGAGCCAAAACACCTAAAAATGTAACTTATTAACAATTTGAAATGGAATAAGTGATTGTAGGTGTGCGTTTGTTAACCAATTTACTTTTTTGACATTGCTTGTCAAAGAGTGAGAGAGTATCTCATTATTAGAAAGACATTCATTTCATATGACAATCCTTACATACCCAAAAATATAAAAAACGTGTTTTTATTTATACCAGAGAGAGATCAGTTCATTATTTTCATGAGTTACTGACATATTGCATTAAAACAAAACATTTTTGCAAAACATGAAAGAATGGAGACGTCGGCAGAGATTAGAGGTATTGTTATTACATAACTTACAAAAACACTCCTCCGGTAACAAAATAAAGCACAATGTTTTTATGAAAAAATATTTCAATCTCGTTCTCTCTAGAGTCAGCATGTAGTTGCTGAACTACATATCATTTTAAATCAGAGAAGACAACAAAAGCATCCCTTTTTTCTCTTAAATTTATTATTTTGCCGGAATAATAAAAATATGGGCACGCGTGGATACCTGCCTAACCTGCGGAGGAATGTTAGGTCACCCCGTGATTACACAGATAACAACAGCGCATCATAAAAAGCACCGTTTTCGAAGGACTTCAATTTTTAAATCACGATCTCTTCCTAAAGCCTGCCAAAAACCGTTTCGCACTCTAAATTTATGTCGATTTACCCCATTTTATAGATTGTAACAAACCACCATTGGCGTTTACCAACATTAGATAAGAAAAATCGGATTTTGAATGAAAACTTTAAAAAACGCCAGGAAAATCGTTTTTCTCAAATCAAATTGTATTCGTTGAATATATTATGCAATAATAGAGGAATTCACAATAATTACAGAGAGAGTTTCTTGTCATTCTGCAAGAGGAAAGTCCATGGGTGGGATAATAATGCTGCGAAAATATGTAATCAAATTATCCTTTGACATTTAATTAAAACCTAGTCGGCAACGTGCAGCTTCATGAATGTTTTTGCATCAAGGTTTAAATTAAATCTGGAATTGCAGAGTAGGTTTTTCCAATTCCAAAAGAAACGTGATCCTACATTTCTAAACATTTACTTATAAAATGGTAAATCACAAAAAATGAATTTATTTTTTATATTTTTCCTCGTACTCAATAAGTACTTGCGTCGAAACAGATTTAGCAGTAGCACAATAAGATTAAAAAGAAGAATAAAAAGGGGAAATGTGGTTAGCTTTGTTTGGAGCGCAGTGGCACACTCGTCTTTGTCGTGAATTGCAATTTTTAACGTTTTCATTTTCATGTGCTTTGTTGCATGACATCATAACGCCATCATCTCACACTGATGAGAATTGTCTTTCTTTTCAAACCTTATTACTTTCTGCTGAACAGTAGTTTTTTATACTTCCGAAGGTGTAACATTGTGCATTCTATCGTACTCTCCTTTTCCATTAATTTATACATTTATAGAAAAAAATGTAGACGACGAAGGTTTTAAAAAATGACAGTCCTAACAGAGAATGTAGTACATCCTGCAGTACAAAAGTAAAACTGTTTCGTTTGGATTAATCTTTAAATATCTGTAGTTATTTAGGTGACATTCCTAAAGACGTGGATTCTTTATGGAGGTTGCCTCTACTAATGAACCATCTACGGATGTCAGTGAAGAAGATTATTAATTGCTGAAAAAGTAGTCAACTGTAGCAAACACCACCTCCGCCACAGTATCATCGTCAACGAAAGTCAATCACACAACAAAAGCTCACTTTTCCCAAAGAATTTGAGAAATTTCTCTACTGACATGTAGTAGCAAATAAGTTGGTCAAACAGAGACTTATATTTTTAAGAAACTTCCTTATCAATGTCGCCACGTCCATCTTTTGTAGGTTTTATCGAAAAAATCATTCGACCTTCCGTTCATAACGTACTCAACTGAAGCAGCAAATTCCTCGATTCTACCTACTGCATCAATGTCTGTAGTTTGAGGATTTTTTGTAAAGGTGGATGCCAAAATAGATCTAAAACGTGCGTTGATACTAAGCCCTTATCTTCACGAGCATTGTGAGAATGTCTTTGATTGTTTGTTTGATACTGTAATATTTTTGATAGTTTTATAAAAGTTCTAAAACAGAAAAAAACTTTGCTATCTTTGCTGATATTTTTTGCTAATGTCAAATGTGCTTTCTAAAATTACATACGCATCAACTGAGTTTCACGCAATAATGTAGCAAAATCATTACAAAAGGAATCCAAACTTAAAATGAGTGTATGATGGTTCTTCGTCTCACGCTCAGCACGTTTATGTCATAAGTCCTGTAAAGTTTACTTTGGTTATTTTAATACCCTTTCGTATTCATCGTCATTGCTCTATGTGTATTTTTATTTGCACCTTTATTATCGTTTACATAAAATATATATTTTGGGGCTTCACCTGCAGAATGGCTGCGGAATATTATAAAAACGACCCTAAATTTAGGAATAGTAACCACAGTCGTCTTCCTTTTACCTAAAAAGTGTTACATTTTAAAAGTAAGCTTAACTGTTATGCTCCTTTAAAGAGTTTGATGCATGATTGAATAGTTGTTGCTATATATTTAAAGTATTGCACAAAACATTTGAGTTTTTTGTTTTAATGTTTTTGTAAAACCTTAAAACACGCGATACATAGATAAATTACGAAAAACTTAAATATTGAACTCAGACTAACGGGCTTTATTTTGAGAGTTTTGTCCACTGACAACTTATTTACGTATATTTGTTTACCTTTAGCGAAAACTAATTTCAAGATTCAAACAATTGACATAGATCTGGTTAAAAAGGGGTGTGTATCGTGAACTGTAAAAATGATTAATCAACTTCGTGATTTAAAATAAATTTATTTAAACCACTGTATATACTTCCTCCTCTCTCTAATTTCAAAGCATTTGCATACGGAATGCAAAGATCACGACACGTGGTAAAATTAATATGCTCAAAATTAATAAAAATCAATTTTAAAAATGAAACACGATCATATGAAAGAGGGACGCAGACATTTTGACGATTATAGACTCTCACTTTCTGTCTGAAAAAGCATGTCATCAGTAATTATAATCCTAACATCCTAACTGAATTAATTGCCGTTTCGCATAAAAAGGAGTCTCCCTGGGAGGAAGCAATAAGGTATCATGGATGTATTTTTGGCATCGTCAATTCCTCTCTAATCCGTGCAAGAACGAGACTTAAATAATAGGTAGTCAATTAAAACGAAGAAATCACTTTAAAAATTGAATTCATCGAAGCATACAGTTTTTAACTGCGATATACACCAATTTGAAGAAGTAACAGCGTTTAAAAACTATTAAACGAAAAAGACTAAAAGAAATAGGGCATAACAATTTCTGAACGTGAAATCGAAAAGTCTCTTTTTTGACTGTTTATACGGCCTCCAACTGATCATCCTTTCTTTTAACTGTTTATCGCATCGACGTTAACAATTTGTACATGACATCGTCCAAAAGGCATGACACAATAATATCATCGCAGAATATCAACTCAATTTTACTTTTATTCCTATTTTTCCAATTTATATCTCTAGACAATCAAAATTTATGCACTTTTTGCTGCACTGCAGTAAGTTAGTGTAGGAACATCAGCATTTATAAAGAATTGACAACGTTTGCAATGTTGTTAGAAATGTAAGACATGTAGTCGTGAATTGCTGTTTTGCACGTTGCTATTATATTGACATCATTTTAGCTCCTTGTCCTGTACCAAATTACAACGCGCCTAAGAATACGCATAAAAATGCTATAGTTATGTCTGTAAACCTAATTCTGTATTTTACACACAAAAGGAGTAAATGAGATAATTTGGGTGATGTGCTGATGATGATGTCATTTAACATTGCTGCCGGTCACAGTTTCTTTTGTAAATCTTTTTCCTCGCAACCAATAAAAACCGGTAAAAAGGTGTAAATGTCTAATTGTAAAAAATTAAAGGCTATATGGGGATACCTATCACATTAATTATGGTTTTTATACAGACATGCGTCATTTTGACTTGCAGCATGAGTACCTGAACGTCATTGGTCAAAAAAGGATTAGAATTTCCACCTGGCTCTAGTGACTGACACAAGCATAACTTTATTATAGCAATTTGACGTAGACGTTCCAAGTGCACACCTGCATTGCAATTTAAATACCAATTAAAAATCAAATTTTAATCATATTCGCATGACATCGCAGTGCAATTGTTGGTATTTTTATAGGATGACGTAGTCACATTTCAGCAATGAAAACAATCAATTTGTTTGCAAATAATATTCATACTTTATAGCAATTCGATGAATATATGAATAGTAATGCAATAAATACAAGGATCGGATGACAACAATTGCAAAAGGGAAGGATGATTTCTCTGTTTGCTATCCAATACAAGGCGATGATTAGCTAATCAATGTAGCAATGACATGAGCCTTACTCTTGTTTTTGTATTTTTAGAATAAATATTTTAAAGGTGTTACACAGTAATAGTAAAAGCAAAGGAGAAAGTGAATTGAAGTAAGTAACCTCGGTGAAAATAGAAAATTCTCTTCGTGTTCTCTTTCTCGTTTTACATGCATGGAACAGATAAAACGTAAAAGGTCACTTCCCCTCCTCGTGTTTATATATTATATGCTACGCACGGTACACATTTCAAAAAAGTAAAAACTCATGTTTGAATGTTGGCTCAAAGAAAAATACAAGCGTAAAAAGGTACTTGGAAGCAAGTAAAAGAACACCTGCAAAATTACATTATACCAGAGTTTAGATTAGGAAGTAGAACACTTTCTTTTCTGGAGGAGTGTGATTATGTAATCAAGATGTATCTCAAAATCTGGGTTATGTGCCTTGCATATGTAGTATTTAGCTGAGCCCACATAAGTTGGAATTGCTACAGTTTTATGGAAGCTTGAAAAGGACTGACATGAGAGAAAGAAAGAAAACCAAGCAATGCGAAACCCCTACTTACGCAATATTTATAACATAATCATTCCCATTTGGTCTGGCACAAAGCCATACAAAATAGTGATAATGATACGTACACAACGAAAGTTTTTTTAATCAAAGATTCTTTTATAAATTGGCTTAAAGATTTTAACCCTTAATCATAGGGGAAAAGATTTGCAATACTTTCACCAATTCCTTAAAATGACAAATAAGTAGATGCTTAATTACAGTTTAACATACCTAGTTTATTTTGCTTAGGTAATAACAGTTGCAAAAATACGTGCTGTGAAAACGATCCCTACACACGAATATCCATTTCATCTGTATATATTCAGCATTAATAAAGGTTAAAATTTTCCTAGAGAATTAGAAAAGAGTAAGTAGTATTTTTGCTGAAAAAAATCTAGTCATGGAATAGAGTGGCGACCAGTGACAGGAGACACGGATCTTTTGTTAAACAAGCAAGAAAATTTGCTTTCATTGAAGTCTATCTTGAACCGCATTGATCAGACTTGGTTTTTCTTAAAAAGAGAAATCTTTGTTGTGTATGGAGAAAACAGCTGCAATAAATGTCTGGAAGGACAACTCTTCCGCAGCAATAATTTCCTTTTCTTTTTCTGTAACTGGGTCGTGCTCTTGTTTTATGAATCTATGAGCTTTTACAACTGCAGACGATTCGTGAGCTGTCACCACTTATACGAAGGATAACCAATAAACTCCAATTTAATTATTCCTTAAACTGAAATTCTTTACTATTATCATATGATCAAAGTTCTAATTTGCATTTTAAGCCAAAAACTGTTGATACAATTATATAGTTCATAGCACAATTCATAAGGGCTAACAGATATTTAAGGACTTTAATGGGGTTCTTTAGGAAACAAAAAATGTTATTAAATGATATGAGTTACTTTATTAAGAGTTTGATGTAAATAAAAATTGATGAGAATTTAATGTTCTCTGTAAAATTTGCAATAAACAAAGTTCATGAATTTCCAAATTTTATATATTTATATGGCTGTTTATGGTTAAATCAAGAGTAAGGTAGCTTGTCATTTGTTGCAATAAAATTTGATTGCGGATTTCGTTGCATACAGATGGCATTTTTGCTTGTTTACAATAACCGTTTATAAAAAACACCATTTGTTAACAAATCGAAGTAAAATGTTTAATGGGTGCGATTGGAGTAAATTACTTGGGTAGCAAACGTTGTCAGGAAAAGAAAGATGAACGAGAAATACTAATAAACTACTTTCTTTTCCTTTATCTTTCATCAGGAAAAAACTTTTCGCAACTAATATACAACGTCATCTCCTTTCTCGGTCTAAAGCAATCCTACGAATTAAGCTGCGAGCAAGAGCTGCTGCAAAATTGAAGAAAACAGGTTTGCCAGACGAAAGCCTCCAATATTCCAAAAGAAAACGGGTCTTTGTGTTGTTTCCAAAGTAGAACAAATATAGATTGCCATCTCAAACTCTTCTGGAACTCAGAGACTTAAGTGATCGTGAAAGATGCTTGGAACTTTTTTTGGATGTTTTCTGGTTGGGATTACTGCATATATTATTATTTTTTACACAATTTACACAAAAATGGGCTTTACTTAAGATAAATATATTCTAATAGTTCCAATGTGACTTCAAATCTTTACTCTTTGTTTTTTTCGCAAATAAAACATTAATGCATTTTGTGTACTGTGCTGTTGACTGCGTCAGTTGTATATTATTTTGTGCAAAGGACTCGTTTTATCATTATCGATCGCATTTCGCAAATCATGTTAAATCCCTGAGGCACTTAATTTTGTATGATGAGGTTTTCTAAAATTGTATAAAAATAGAAACGCAATTTTCCTTTTAACAATATGTTTTACCTATGCCTTAGCTTGTGCACGAATAAAATGGAATGTTCATTCACTCAAAAAGAATCAAAATCCCTCAAATTCTTATTCGCTTTGGTAAAACTGCCTATGCTAAATTGCATTGTAACAAAATAGAAACAATGTAAAAAATATTTAAGCCATGCGTCAAACAATTATAGCAATTCATATTTAATAGTTTTTGCAAAAAAAATTACATTACAAATATTTGAATAGTGAGTTTTAATTACAATATTTAAAGAATTTGGTTTATAATGTCTCACCTTGTCATGTTAATTGAAAATTATAGTAAAACTGGAATAAAAACTCCATTGTCAGATATATTCTAAGATCAGCAAACGTTATTCAAAATTGCACTTTCTCCAGGTTAAAAATTGACGTGTTCACCTAAAGATATTGTTACGGCGAATACAGCTTAAATAATAGGAGAGATTACTACTTCTCGTTGAACGAAAGCTTTCCAATTTGGTTCGCCGGTTTCCCATAGAACGAAGTAGTACGGCTGCTAACAAAACTGTTATCTTTCCTTGAGGAGCTCTTAACAGGGGCTTTACTCGGGGCACCGTTGTGCAATGTACTGAAGCTATTTTGGAAGCAACTTGGACTGTTTGAACATCCAGATCTGACAACAACGTCCCTCTTTGAATTTTGAATTAGCCCATTTGATGAAGACACTGGGGCTGCCGCTCGGGAAGTAATATTCCTTTCCAATTGCCTTTGGAAAGACTTCCTCACTGAGAATGAGACAACAGGTCGAACTGGCATAACACGGGAGATAATTCCTATTGAATAAAACCTGCTCCTATTTCCTTATGAAACAATTTCAGTTTCAAGTGCAATTTGAATTTCGAATGGTTTAAAACGGGCGATCTGAAGAAAATAAATGTCCAAATTATATAACCTCTGTAAGAAAATAGAGCCGACCCAAAATATTCTTCACAAACCAAATCGTAATAAAACTGAACTGGACATAATAGGTATAAACTAACCTGGAAATTTCCGCTGTGAATGATAAAGGTCTACTTGTATCACCTCTCCCTCAGGAATTTGTATACGTGTCCTTGTTTTGAGAGTAAGATTCGTAATGTTCCACAGTTACGAGGAAAGTACAGACTTAAAACATCTCCCAATTGCCGATTTGTTCCTTTCTTGTCTCCAAACAGTACCTATATCAATGTTTAATGAACCATTTTGTATGAAAGAGGATGCAGAACGTATCAAGAAAATAGAATGGAAAATAATAGTAAGATATAGGGGCTACCTAAAGTAAGAGTAGTAGAGAATAAGCAACGTGAAATTCGCTTAAGACCAAAGAACAAGATAAAAGTTTCTTCAACTTGTAATAGAAAATAAGACAATGACAAAATTAAACAAGACCCGTTCTGCTGTAAATTTTACCATAAACGGAAAAACAATGAAGGACAGAATTCAAAGAAAAATAATTATTCTTTTCTTGAATTCGTTATTTTGCATGAGCATTTCTATTTTGGCAAATATATTTGACCTTTGGCAAAGACGAATATGAAAGAGTAGAATAGAAAAAAACGTTTATGTAGAAAATCATACCGGGTGCTGCACAACCGCTTGCTGGGAAAATAGTTCAACCGTTCAAGTTTTTGGTTCGATGGTGCAGAGAGCACGCTGAATACAATTTTTTGTTCTGGAGAAAAAATGTCGACTTTTGGTCTTAAGATTGTGTTGTAGTTGACACTTGAAAGTCGAAGGTTTTTACATGGAAACCTATGAGTAAAACTGATTTCCTATGTGTGGCTAACTATCACTTTTAAGATTAAGATTTACGCTCTTATCCTCTTTAAGCTGGAGGAAGAAAAATATCTAGTATATTGCAGCACAATCAGACTGTAGGTTGAATGGTAGGGTCATTCAAGAAACAAACAACAGCTATTATTGCATAGCCAATGTACGATTAGCTTGGAATTTTAGACAAGGACAGGTAAACGAGAACGTGTTATATAAAATAGAGTAGGAATGGTAAACTGGTCTACTTTAGGATGCTAATTAGAGGGTGCAATTGAAATTGTAAAAAATATCAATGCTTTAGGTTAAAAGATTGTCCTAACACAAATTGGAGTTTTTCATCAACTTGACAACGCTGTTTATAGTAGTATGTTGCTAATTGAAAATACGAAGTAGCATGTAGTGGCCGAATGAAAAGAATCCGACCAACACTATTATCTATATACAACTTTAGCCTGTTTTAAACAAATGAACTTTTAGACCGGAGTTTCATATCAGACAATGGTTTTTAATGCACCTGACATCTATTTAATTACAAGTGATTGATTACGTGTGTGTGCGTAGTTAAGTAAACATCACAGTTTGCATTAATAAAAGTAACTAGCATAATATAGCATTGAAATGAAAATCTCATCAAATGACAGCATGCGCTAACATAAACAGAATCCACAAAGAAGTCTTATTTTAAAAAATTAAATAGTTGTGAAGGTAGGTTGGAGAAGTGAAAAATATCCAAGTCAATGCATGCTAACTTTTGTTGGTGGTAAAGAGATAACCGTTTGCTTATTTCGGAAGGCAAATATTAGTATTCAATAAACAATAAGCCAAGTTTAATCTTAGTCTAATCTCTCAATTAATCGCTATTGCTGATGAAATTTTGTAAACTGGTACTAATATTAAGATGAGCAATATAATTATGACAGTATTAAAATGAAAACTAATCAAGAAATTCTCCAATCATGTCAAAAAATCTTTTATTGATAATTCGCATCTACCATTATTACACGTACATTACTAATACTATACGCATACATACGTAGATTATTTTTAAAGTAATACCTTCAATCGCAATCGATTATAGTCATTCTCCATCTTTTTTACAATGAGTATCCAATTTTTCGAAAGAGTAATTGCTGGCAATTGCATAAATTTCAAACATTTTATTTTAACTTGAAAAGCAGGGTTGGCCAAATACTGTTTGGTCGGCTAATTTATTCGTTAAAAAAGTTTATGTGAGCCTTTTCGCCGAGTTTTTCACCCAAAAGTGAACCACAAACAAAGAAAGACAAAAGAAATGACAGGGCAGCTTAGCTGCTAGCTGATGATGCGCGTCTGTTTACCAGTCTGAGCAAAACCAGTAAACCACAGCACAAGTCTCCTCTTTGTTCTCTTCCCAAAAAAAACCAAGCCATATTGAATTCCATCTTTGGATAATGATGAATTTTAACAGAAAACAAGGATTTAATGCATCTTGAAAGTAACTTTATTTAAAATTATTCATTTCATACAAAAAATGACTTTATAATTATTATTACAGATGTAAAGTAGAGTTGTATCATTTTATTGCAGTTTTTTTGTGTTGTGTAAAATGTGATTGTGATTTTATCAAGTGCAATGTGTAATTACTGTGATGGTATGGTACTTTCCCCTTTGGTTTTGTGCCGGAAATGGACTTATTTATATGCTTCTGTCCTGTCCAAAACCTGTCCCACTTCCGCACAACAATTACTTTTGATAAATTCCCCAAAATTAAATGAATTTACGAAATTGCATTT
>JAANSO010000338.1:0-40631 GCA_036507315.1 Lepidocyrtus fimetarius
ACTTTGGAACAGTCAGGAAAAGGGGACAAGTCACTGGCGAAGCCTGACCAGAAAAAGGGACAACTCTCGTGACTTGTCCCCTTTTCCTGACTCTTCCAAAGTGAGTTGTCCCCGATTCCTGACTTTTAAAATTTGACTTGTCCCTTTTTCCTGAGCCATCGACGTTTTGTTATTAAAACCCCCATTCACGAAAAAAGCATATTCTTTCGTTCACACTTAAAATTAATTGACTAAAAAACGTGTCGTCGTGTGGGATTAAATTAATATAAAAATGACGTTATTTAATTAAATAATATGCTTTTTTAACCCATTTACATACGCAAAGAGAATTTAAATTTGAATAGTTTTTGTAATTAATTAGTAATCATTTGTGTTAATTTAATTAATTTTTTAGTGTGAAACATAGGAGAGCTTGATTAATTGGTTACGACAACTATCTAGCTAGAGTATATGGGTTTATAATAATTGAAAACTCATTCCAGTTAAACCATAACTTTCAAATAAAACTTTATATATTTTGTCATGTTCTCACACAGAATCAAATAATTAATATGAAACAAATTTATGTACCCCAAACCTTCACCTTGTTCTTCCCACTGTAAAGAATTTTATTATGATTGGGTTCCAAAAAGAAATTTTCCTTCTTGGCTGTCTTCTCGATAAAAAAAAGGAATTCGATAATAAATCTGTAAGTCTTGAAAACGTGTGTGTGTGTTTTTGAGACAACCGTCGATTTTCTATAGTTTGGAATGTGCTGATGATGATTATATAAGAATTCGATACGATATTGTGATGATGGGGGGATGGGTTTTTTTTTTGAATGGGACGTTATATATCAGGGCTATTTTATAATTAACATTTTGGTGACGGTGTGTATGTGGTTTTGAATTTGGAACGGTTTTTGTTGAGAGAATTGAGTGGGAAATATGTAGATTTGGAGATGTGTAGAGTAATTATATTTGAGAGATTGTGATAGAGGGGGATTATAAAAGGGGGTTTGGAATGTGTATAATGATGATGGTTAATGTAGGATTTTATCGTGTATTGATAGGGTTTTTTTAAGTAACGATTAAACACGGATATTGAATAGATTTCATTTTGGATCAAGATTTTTTAAAAGCGTTTTTAGTTATGTTTTTGGGCTGGTTGGAAGAGGTGTGAGGTTTGCGGATTATCATCACTTTATTTCTTTGTGATCTGTGCTTTGCGTCATCATTTCACACTCATTTACATAAAATTTTAAGCATTATTACTGGTTTTTTTAAAATTAGATAATTTTCTAAAAAAAAATATGGGGAAAAAAGAGAAACTCGACATTTTCACACCACCGGTAGTTAAAAAGTATAAAGTAGAGGTTGTCAACGCTACTAAATCTAATTGTAAAGTTATAATTGGGAATCAAGGTCACTCTATGGAGTGTTTGGTGTATTCTAGTAAAGCTCAGTTGCCTAGGTACTGGGAGATTGAGTTTTCTGATGTAAGAAAGGGGTTGGATTTTTTTTATTTTGATTAATCAACATGAGTAAAAGTATTGTGAAATTAATTGTTGTTATTACAAGGTCCCGGACATTAAGCTGTACACACCGTCTGGGGCTAAGAAGTCGTTTGGGTTGAGGGAGAGCCATGCCGTTGTTAATGCTTTTGTTATACAGGAGGATTGTGTTGTTTGTAAGAATTCTAATCCGTTGCAGCCTAGGCATACTGTGAGTTCTTTGTCTCGTTTTTTTTTTCGTTAAATATTTCGGGTTGTTTTTTATTTAGTCATAGAGAGAGAAACGGGTTCAAAAAACTTATCGATTCTTTGAACTTGTAATAGCATTTCATGCTGATTGGAATTTTCATGAAAATTATCGCATCTCTTTGAATATAGGTTTAAGAGTTTTTTTATTAACGAGGTAAAAACTGCCTTTAAAAAAATGGGAAACCATGCGAACAACATATTTGTCTACCTTATATAGCCTATCGAAATGAAAGTAAATTAAAAAATCACAATCATCCCGAAGGGTTGGTCTGTTTGCAGGGGGTTTTTACTGTTAAAATTAAATTTTTAGCGAAAAATAAAGACGCAGCTGCACTCACAATTAAATTCTCTACCTCTCAGTGAAACATTTTGTTGGAAAATATGGGTGAAAGTGTCGAAAAAAAACTGTTAAAAATTAACAAAGTTTTGCAGTTTTCAACAGTTTATTTTAGCACAAGTTAACTTAAAGCTATAATATATATGTTTTAGCACATCCACCATCATTTCTCAAAAAAATATTCCGCTATCAGGTAAAGAATTTAATTTAGATTAGGGCTGCGTCTTTTTTTCTAAATTTAATCATACGAAACAGTTCGAAAACTTCATTTTAACCCAGTTGCATAGGTCACCAGCATAACTACGCAGAACATAACCTTAAGCAAATAAAAACGCAATCATTTCAATTAAAATTACCATGAAAAATAACTATATATATAATTTATATAGTCCGCAAGTCCAGACATTTACGGAACAACCCAAGAGAGCCACGTGGAAGTGGTTAAGAACAGTTCGAGGAAGGAGTGCAGCTACTTCATTGGGGATGATTGGCATAACGTGAGTGGGAGTTTGGATAGTGGGGGGTTCATTACTTGGAAGCTTGTTATTTCTAGGGTTCCTAATATTGTTAATCATCAGTGGTGAGTTGTTTTTTACGTGTTAAGTTTTGGTGATACCTGGTAGATTATGAAATGATCTTGTTTCTATGGCTTTGGGTTAATAACTATTGTATAATTCTAATTGACACACACACAGGTGTAAAATCGACGAGCTTGGAAGCAGACGCAACAAATTCTCGTTAATCGGGTCTAGAAAGAGTCTAGATGAGTATGATGGGGGTGGTAGTGGGGACGGGGATGATGATGAGTTTGGAAAGTACAGGGATCATGTTTTTGAGGTTAATGATAATTGGGAGTTGTTGAGGGATGGGGGGAGGGTTAAGTTGTGGAAGTGGGATTATGAGTGAATATTTTTGTTTTTTTGGTTATTTTTGATTCAAATGGTATTTTTTGTGTAGGAGTCGCTTTAAATCTTTTGAGTACGGATATTAAAAATACATATTCATGGCTTTTTGATTGTTGTGTAGCGTGAATGAGGTCTTTATCGTTGTAATAAAAATACGATTTTTTTTGAATAAATATGAGTTGAAAATTATTAAAATACATGTGTAAATTTATTTGTTGCAATTATGTTTTTGCATACAAAACGCATATTATTTTTTTCGTGCAACTTTATAAGGTTAAAAATTTGCATACAAAGTTTAAATAAATTAAAGTAAATTACATTTTACATATACGCAATGAGACTCAAACAGAAAGTAAGAAAGTGTATATTTTCCAACTATATGTATCTTGAAATATATAAACCAGGGGAAAGTGTAAGAGTACCATCTGAAACATATATAGGTGAAAGTAAAGAGAAAGTATAGAAGTTGTGATACTTTCTCTCTATCCACTTTCTAACTACATAGATATCCACTCTGTGTCCCAATTTTTTTCTTGAATCTATGTTATATATACTTATATACAAAAAAAACACGCACATGTATAATATGGGATAAAAAAATACCTCTCTGATTCTTATATTTTGGAGAAACATCCTTTTGTATCCTTCCTCCTTTCTCTCTCTTGTAGGAAAGATTTTTTTTTCTGGGTGAGAAAGAATTCGTTTTTTAGGATATTATTATATGGGGAGTTTACTCGTGTGTGTGGATAGAAAAAGTAAGAGAAAAATTAAAATAATGGGGGGTGTAATTACTAGTTTAAAGGGTATGGGCTTTAGTAGTTATGGGGAATAATGTTTTGTAGAGTATCGTGTGTGTAGTATGGGGGGATGAACTATGTGAACGTGTGTGTGTAAAAAAATTAGGGTTTTAAAAAATCTGAACTATATATATATTTGAAAATTATTATCGTGGTGATGATAATGGGGTGGATGGTGTGGAGTATGATTTAAGTGAGTTTTTTTAAAAATAAATTGACTTTTTATTGTTTGTGGGAGTTATAGGGTTTCATTCATAATTCAGTGTAATTTTTGTAGTCAAAAAAATGGTAAAACAATCCCGAGTTTTGTCTTTTTTCTAATTTACATTAATTTATGAAGTAACTACCTAGTCAGAAAACTCGATATTTATAACGAAAAAGTGCAATATTTTACAAAATAGTTTTATGGAAACTTTTACGTACGAATTTTCAATACTTCTATGAGCTTATCCTTTTTTAGCGTATCATCGGAAATGATCAAAAATAAAATGATATTAGAGCTTTTTTCGTACACGTTGGTGCTGTCCACCATTTAAAATAAAACAACAGAACGGTTAAAAATAATTATGAATACAAGAAACAATTAAGCAAAAAAAATTTTTTTAGATAATTTCACGTTCGTTACAAATTACTTTTCCAAGATAGTAATAATCTATATAGAGGTTCGGGATATATTGTTCTACATATACACGAGTTTCACGTGAGAGTTTCAATCAAAGAAATACTGAAATTAGCTTAATTTTTACTCTATCAATTTATAATATCCCTTTCCTATATTTCACTTCCACAAACAAAATTATCAAAAAGCTGTAAAACCATTGGTTACTGTTTTACCAGTAACGCGTGTTCAAAGTGCTCTCTCAAAACATTTTTTAGTTAAAAAAGTCGAGACTCTAAAAAATATTTTTCAATACTATTTCGTTCCAACTTTTCTCATTCAACCAAAGTTATTAGAACACTTGATTCCGTGTGCGTTTTACTGATAAAACAGTAACCAAAAGGGGATTTTACAACTTTGAAATTAACATGAAATCCTCGCTCACTATGAAAATTCGTAAAACTGAATCAATCTATATAAACCTTTGTTTCTTATACATTACAGAATGATGCTAACAACAACAACAACACACACCACCAACCAAACAGTGTTGTGTTAATCAAGTCAAAAAAAAAACCAACCAACCATAGGTTCTCATCATCACCATCCATCATCACGTGTTTTTTTAATACATACTCATTGCAAAAAATCATTCTGATAAAAAAAAGAATGAAAGAATCACGTGTTTCCTCACCCTAAAACAACGATTGATCCAGCCCCCCAAAATTAATCCAAAATTTTAATAAAATCGGATAAAAAAAAGTCGACCAACAACAACAACCACCATGGCCGGATACAGTAAAAAAACAGTATGTTCCTCAAACACTGGGAGTCAGCAAGGGAAGAATTCTATCCTGGAGGTTTGGGTTGAACATAAATAAATGACTTTTAAATATTATTAAAGCCTAAGTTTAAACAATTTTAACGATATAACAAAACCACACATATATAGAGCTGCTGCCAATGCGACATGACGTCCTCAACCCGAGGTATCCAAGTAGGCTCCGCATGGTTCCAGCGTAAAATCAATCTACGCCCTCAACACCGTGGCGTACACTTAGTAACTGAAGAGATACTTAGGCAAGTTCCTGAGCTTGGGAACTTTACTGTTGGGTTGTTTCATATACAGAGTGAGTCGTTTATTCTTTGTGTTGGAATTTTAAAATAACTTTTAATTTCAATTAATTTCTATTAAAAATGAATCCCCCCTGTATAGTCCTCCACACATCAGCAAGCCTAGCACTCAACGAGAGTTGGGACCCTGATGTACGGGACGATATGGAAATGATGCTTAATAAACTAGTGCCTGAGGTAACGCACACATAATATTTAAAATTTCATGTTCGTGTGTGGCTGTTATATAATAATCGTGTGAATGAGCTTAAAATATATAAATGTTTTTGTGTGGTACTTGTAATTATTGAAACACAGCGTTTTAACACAAATAATTTGCAGCAGGGACTGCCTTACAAACACTCTTGCGAGGGTCCTGACGATATGGTACGGTTTTTTAAATTAATTTATATATAATTAAAAAAAACAGTTTCCATGGTGAATATGAAAAATGTTTGAGAATATTTTATATATTACATCACATTCTGGATTAACTATATCCCTATGAAAACACCCATATGGTTGCTTCGTTGTTCAGCAACCATGGAAACACTTTGAATACTAAATCACTTAAATTGTATGGTACTCGTAGATTCCGACAATTTTTTAAAATTTACTGTTCCTATGGAAACACCCAAATATATATGGTTGTTTCGTTGTTAAGTAACTATATGGAAACAATTTGAGTACGTCAACTTTGTTTACAACCCGGTTACTTGTATCAAAAATCAACTCAATTTGTAACCATTCCCCATGGAAACGGTTTTGTAAAAAAACATATAATTCCAACATAAAAAACCTAAAATATTATAACCAATTCCCACAAAACAGCCCGCTCACGTAAAAGCCTGCCTACTAGGCTCCTCCTTATCAATCCCAATCTCCGAAGGAAAACTAAACTTAGGAACATGGCAAGGAGTATGGCTCTGCGAGCACCGCAACCACGCCGGAAGTAGAAAACTAGTAATCACTATAAACGGTGTACTAGCCCCAGGCACACCTATCTCAACCGCATCGTCTAGCCACAGCCATCACAACCCACACTCCTCATCCCACCACTCCTCTTCTCATCATCATACTCATCATCATAGCTAATTACCAGGTTACTTAGCAACTTTATATAAATAATACTATACTATTTTAAATCATAACTCCCTATATAAACAAAATCTTATACAATTCTCTCTTGTCTCTTTTTTATATTATTATTTGAAACGAGAATACATAACGAAATTGTCATGGTTGCATTAAAAAAACAACATAATTTTTAATTCTCTATTAAAATCTTCTCGGAATTACGTATATATAAACTCTTTTTAATTACATAATATCTAACTATATAAACAAACAAAAAGATTATAAGTTTAAACAAAAAAAATCGACGATTTTTTATCTTCTACTACTATATATACAAAACAAACCAATCCGTACCGTTTTCAAAAAACAAATCGTTTCAAAACAAAATCATTTCTGTTCATAAATTACCACACTTTAGAGATCCCATGACAACAAAACGCATATTATATATAACGCTAATAAAAAATACATAAAAACCGTGTAAACCATCGCCTTAAACAAATTGTTTTTAAAAAAAATGTTTTTTTTGTTAACCCGCGCCGCTGAAAATATAAAAACTCTCACCGTCCCTTACAACAACTTACGTTTTTTATACACACATAAAAATTAAATAATTTGTACACGATTTTATTCTTTTTTTTAAACAATGCGATAATTGAATAATATAACGTCCAGAGAATGAAGTATAACTTGTAAAAAAAAATTATTCATCAACAATCAATCAATCAACAACAAAACGGTTTTAATTACTTTATTCAAGGTTGCTGTGGTAATTAAGGTAAAAAACTGTATTTTTGTAAACTTAACATGAAAATACAGGTTAAAATCTTAATTATTACAGTTCCCGTTTGATTTTAATAATTTTCTTCACCGCTTTTTTTCAAAAGTTTAAGTATTATATACAAACATTCCACTTTGATTTCTCACATTTTTAAACGCAAGTATGATCAAAAGACAAAAAGGCTTTTTTACGTTTTTCAAAACCCCACGATATCATAGTCGACCTTTTTTCCGTTCACACTCTCTCTATCCTATGTAAAAAATAAATACAAACACACACACACATAAAAGAAAATACAGTGAGAAAAATAATAGTGAGACTAACTTCCTTAATAAATAATTAATGTTATATATGTACGTGTATGGTTGTTACTATAATATTACACGATAATGATGATAGTGTTTTTAAAATCATAATTATAAGAAAAAAAAAATTGTCCACAATATCTTGTTTCGTTAAATCATTTTTTTTTTAAATAAATACTATTATATACCAAGAGCCTTAAAATATAATTAATATTGAACAAACAAACACCCGGTTTACGTTTATATAAGTTTTTATTTAAGAATTATGGTACCTAGGATTTAAGAAGGATATATATTATGCTTCCAAAATAATGAATAAGGAATATGAACAGATAGCGGAAGGTTTTTTTTTAAATCACGATGTTATAAATTCACGATAAACACGTTTGTTTGTGAAAAAACACTTAAGTATAGAAATACCGAGAAATTCAGCAGTGCTGAAAATTCAAATTACGTGTAAATATAAAACGAGAACTCATTATTCGACATGGTGCTAAAAAAATAAACATCCCGACTTTCTCTCTCTCTCTCCTCCCAAAACAATATCGTATATAAAAAACAATAAAAATTTACATAACTCCCCTCCGTAATAACAACCGCATAAATATAGCGCCATATAAATAACAGTCTCTCTTTTCTAAATACCAAAAAAAAACCATAATTATAAGGTTAAAAATAAATTTAAAAATATAAATTGCTCATCATCATGTATAATTATAAGTAATAAATTAAATTAATTACGTAATCGTACAGAATGAGAGAAAAAAGAGACACAACTTCTCTCTTGTTCTGTGTGTGTGACTTTTTTAATTCCACAGTGTTTGTGTTTTTTTTGTTGACTATGTGTAGTTAATTACGTCCCTCTATTACAATTAAATCTAATAAATGGAAAAATCTCTGAGAAAAAATAATGGGAAAAAACATGTATAATAATTAATCATATAAACAAAACGGAAATAAAAAATGGATTTTAAAACGATGATGATTTTTTGGTGTGTTTAAAAATAATATTTTTTGATGTAAAAGTATGCGAATTGTTTAAATAATTTCATATATTTTCACAAACTAGCCTTGCCACCTTTTATATAGATGCGAGACACAAAAGATGAGATTTGCATAATATATTATTACCTATGCTGTGTTACGACGTTTTTTCGTGAAAGCATTTTTGATGAATACGGAAAAACTAACAATAATTTACTAACCCCGTATAATAAAGAATATCACGTAAAAAAACAAGCAAACTTCCCCCCAAAAAAGTAAAATTAGTCTTTTTTTATTGAAACAGGAAAAAATTATTTTCACAAAATATTAAATACGTTTTGACTAAATTTTAATTTAAAGTAGAGATTTATACTACTGCGACAAATATACACACGTGTTTATCATCATACTTCACCCGCACAATCCACCCCGTAATAATAAAAAACAACCCATTCATGCCCCACCAAACCCATGATTATCATGACCCGCATAGTACTCCTGGTAGTACACTCCATCTAACCCATTACTACCACTCCAGTAATCCTGTTGCTGCCCCTGCCCCTGCTGTTGCTGTGATACTACCCCACCAACAACCCCGCTTTTCCCAGCTACTCCCTGCTTACCCCCACCACACAACGTATCCAAATAAGTAAGCTCAGCAACAAACAAATACACGATCCACAACGTATAAACCCGGTAAACAATAAAGATAAAATCCAAAACAACGATTTGAAACGGAGTACTGAAGCAAAGTAACAGTATCAGCGTTGGGACTGCCACGCTTGTTATACTTGATTGTATGTAGAAGTAGTACTTGCAGTACTTTATCTTGTACTAAAAAACACACGAATTTTAACCTTAATTGTCCTAAATTTATTGGAATAATAATCCATTGGAATAATCACAAGTGTGTAAAACTCACCTGCCCTGCCCCACAGTACAGCAAGAACGATAGTCCCACGTTAAAAACAAGAAATACTACGAGTACCGTCCACACTCCGGTTGTTACGTAAGATTGTGGGATGGCTTGGGTTAGTTCTGTTTTAATTAAATATGCTCATTATGTATGCAATTTATCATTATTTCGTGATATTTTTTTATACAAAAAAACTCACCAGGATTCTCACTTTCCCCACCACCAGAAGACAGATCAACGATAAAGTTTGTTAAACAAACGATTAAGAAAATTATGGCTACTGCCTAAAAAAACACGTTTATTAAAATACACTATTTTAAATGTGGTGTTTTAAAATTAGACAACTGAAAATATATATATATCTATATCTATATATATAATATCTCACAATATCAACCCCAGCAACAATCTTAGTCCCACTTCTTAAAGTTATACAGCAACATGGGTTTAGAACTCTCATGGTTTTTTTGTGTGTGTGGGCGTGGTGGTGAGCAGGGTTTTGAGAAAAAAATAAATGATTTTTTTGTCACTCGTTGTTCCCGGTGAAAAATTGATATATTGATTCTGGAATACACGCTTGAATTAAATTGAATGATTTTTAAAAATAACTTTAATTTATTAGTAAAAAAAACACTCACGTAATTAAAAACTTTTAACAACCTTGCATAAACAGAATGCTTATGAAATAGTATTACTTTGCTATGACCATAATAAACGTATTTTTTTTACGTAACCGTATAATAACGAGATAAATTATAACTGTGTTAATGGTTTAAACTGTATAACCATGGAAACTATGTTGTATCGTAACCATATCAACATGTTACTATAACTTACTGCCCCCGCAAAAAAAATATCCTATACAGCCCATGATTATTTTATGTATTCATTGCTAATTAGTTTGTCATAGTAACGAATATTGTTTGAATACAATGAAGAACGTAGATTTTCGTGTAGGTTGTTGTTGCAATATGAGCGTTGTTGCGCGTAGTTACTATTTGTGCATGATTTTTTAAACGCATAATATGCAATTTGGTTTAAGTTGTTATAGTGATGCTTTTTCATTTCACTTTTTTTTTGTATTGGATTGTGTGTTTTTGACCAGGTTTGGTAATGATTTCCTTATTTGTGAATGTGTCCTTTCTAAAAAAAATGATTTTTTTATGGGGTGGCTTTTTTGCTTATTTTTAGGGGTGAAAATGGACTTGTTTGTGTTTGAAAAATGTTGATAGTTTTTAAAAGATTTTGGTTATGTAATAAATGGTTTAAAAAACCTTTGTACGAGTCTTTTAAATTGCGTAAAATGATGATTAATTCATTTTTTCCTCGTGTGTGAGGCTCTATATATAAAAATTATGATGCTTTAAAAGTATTTCAGACCCGGGTCTGAAAATTTGAATTTAAAATGAGCATGATAAGGTTTGGTTAAGCTCAAGGTGATTCAAATAAAAAGACCTTATCCTAATATTAAACATGACAAGCCTGGTCGTCAAGGCGCCTTGGTTAAGCTATTTAGATAGATAGAGTGATGCATGAAAAACGTTATTTAAATTACCCAGTTCCAGACTCAAATATATGCAAAAATAAACACGATACAAAACCACGATATTTTTTAAAACAAACATTCGTACACACACAATTTTTTTACTCCATTTTAATTTCACTATTTTTACGTACATATTATCCTTGCTCTATGTACCCGATAATACAGATAAATCATATTAGAAAAACATCCATCTTTTAATTAAGGTTTTTTAATACTACAAAACGGGATAAATATTACGATCAATTTTGTCAATTTCTCTCTGATTCATTAACAAAAAAATTGTTATCTTTATCATCACGGTTTCTAATTTAAATATTATGCCTTTGTAATACTATAACTTATACACAGTATATAGTGCACATGGGTTTTTTTTTCGGTTATGCTACACACAAGTCAAAAAAACGAGGGTGTTGTAAGTTTGTGTGAAAACGAAATATACTTATTTTACGGGTAAAAGTACTACGAATATAAATCCAATTTTTTTAACACACGGAATGATACGTAGCATACATGTTGTTATGACTCGTAGTTATTTACTTAAATTATAGATAACCCTAATTATCACGTTATTAATTAAATTTAAATTAACCTAAAAAAATTGGTTGAAATCCGTATGATTACTATTTAAATTCTAAAAATCATGTTTTAAAATACGACATTACACCACTATCATGAATTTTTTTTAATACTAATATGTATATAATCGCAGAGAACTTATAATTGATTTTGAATATACAGATTTTAAAATACGTGTGGTTTTTTTAAACTTTTGATTGTGTGTTCTATAAACAATTTACCGTTTTACATAATCGTGTGTCCGAGAGAAAGATTTATATAGTCAGTTTTTTTATTCAGGAACTTGAAGTAGCTGGTTTCATAGAGTCGGTATGTTCTTGGGCGACTTTTTCGGCTGCTTCGTGGTTGGCTCCGTTGTTGTTGTTGGATGAGGATGAAGAACCTCCGCCGAATAGAGATACTGCGGGGGAATAGAAAAAAGAGGGGTTAGTTTAATGTTGTTTAAATAAGTATTAAAGTTTTTTACTATACAAATTGTAAGAAATTAACCCATTTATAACAAAAAAAGACGTCTATTTTTAACTACATAATATTTAGTTTCATATTATGATTCTTACCGTTTACTTCAATCCGTTTTTATTAAAACCTTTTTATGTTAATTTTGCTGCATGTTTATACAGTATAATTAATCATGTTTTTTAAACCACAATTGATTAACACCAACAAAATACTAAAAAATATTTTAATTATTACATACTTACGTACACAATTGTACACGATGGATCTGATTTACACGCGATAATTTTAAAATAAATTCAGGATAATATAACAGGGACTTTGCGGATTTTTAGGATTTAATCGCAGGGAATTTGCTATGTTTCAAATTAAATATTTGCGGATATAAATATATATATGTAGCTCTCTAAATAATACGCGCGCCTGATTATTCTGATAAAAATATGGAATTTTTCTTGATAGTATTATATAAATACTGATTGTTTCCGGTTTTGAATTTTTTTATACACACGTTTGTTTCTCTCACTCTTTTAAATACGCTGTTACGATATAAGCTTCTCTAAAAATTTTGGATTTATTTAAATTTTTTGAAAGATAAATGAATTTTGGTTTCTCTCTGATATGGAATTCGTATGAAATTTTGAAATGTTTCAAGGTTTTTTAGAAAATTATATATATAATTTCAGTCCAGATTTGTATATAGGATTGTACTAGAATGCTTTTGACACACACACAAACACGGTGTTTTTTAGAAAATATGGGATAATATCTATATTATAAAAAGCATGGGGGTTTTAAAAAGTTTACGATATATATATTTTTAAGCTTTTTCAGTTTACATTTAATATCCTGATTGATTTGGTTGATTGATATATATAAAGGGTTGATTTTTTTTGTACGCGGTTGTTTTCTTTTATTCTTTTTGGCAAAAATGTTTTTTTTGTAAGCAATAAAAGGTTCGTTTTTAGAAAGGTAATAAAAAGCTATGATTTTGAACATGTGTATATACTCTTCTTTTTAATCTGACATCACGTGTATCATTTAATTTCATGTTTTAAATAGTTTTTTAAGCTTGATTTTTTGGTTGGTTTATTTTTATAGGTGATTATGTATATGTACTTCTTAAACTTTATAAGATTCTATAAATATTTTCTCTTTCGTAAATTTTTTTTATAATACTGTGTGTGGGATTGCCATAAGAGGTTTCATATATATTGAAAGTAAAAACGAAAGCAAACACGAACACGTTTTTTAAAGACTTCTGTTGTGGTTAACTATTTGCTGTAGATATCTTCTTGATTCTGATTGTTTTTATCTAATTTAACTGATATTTGCTCTTTTATATAAGCCCATTTGACAAGAAACAAAATGACGAGAAATACTTAAGATTTAAGATAGATAGCTTTCGATTATCCTTTTCATTAAACTTTCGTTCTAAACCTTTTCCTAAACTCTGAATATTAAATCGACTACACCGCTTATAACAAAGCGTGTTTAACAAAACAAAAACCAAGCAGAGAGAGGGGAGTTAAAAAATAAAATAATGTTGTTCTGTAGTAGTAGCTTCTGCTGCTGTTGATGATGATGAATTCCCTCGAACACTCCTTTACTCCTTAGCTCCACCACCACCACCACCACTACCCCCTTGTAGATGATTTGAATAGAATATAATTTAAAAATATACACGTTTCTCGATGATCAATTCGTAGTTAAAAAATGTTATAGTTGACAAAAAAAGCAATAAAGCCCCCAAATATATAAAAGCACACTAGAATATTCCACTCAACAGGATAGACAGAGAGAGAGATCGTTATAACACACGTCTCAATTTTAAAAACCTGTACAAACGAATTGGTTCTTTTGGAACATGAATTTGTATAAAAATGCGTAATAAAAAAGGGGGATTCATATATATGTGTTTAAAGATTGATAGAGTATTTGTTTTTAAATTAAAAAAAGGGAAATATTTTGAGGTTTTTTCTCTCTCTCTTTTACTTACCACCAATGATGATGATGAGGATTAGTCCGATTATTCCCATTATTATCATCATCTGTGTGTGTGAATAAATTACATAAATAATTATGAGTTTTAATTACGAGATACAAATAAATTATACACTTCAGACCTTCAAATTCTTCAACCAAAACTTCCGTTTCAATTTCCCAGCTTGCTGCTCAAATTGTGAGGCTCCTTGTTGCAAAGCATCTGTTAAAAAAACAGAAATTCGAGTTTATTTAATCAAATAATACGTTAATTTCACGATAGAAACAACAAAAATCTAAAAATAAAATAAACTAACCAGCCCTATCATCAAGTTCAGAAAGCTTCTGATCCCTCTCCAAAACCTTCTCAACGTTAGTCCTCATGATGTCAACAACCTCATCAACTTGAGCCTGTGTTTGCTGGAGCCTCCGTTGGGCTGCTATTTGCTGTGGGGTTTTCCCAGGGCCTGGGATTACTGGTGGGTTGTCTCCTGTTCCTTCGGACCTTTGTATTAATTAAAAATCATATTATTTTGATTCATTTATATATTTAAAAATTAAATTCAAATATAATTTATTTAAAAAAACTCACATGATGTACGATCTGGTAACAAAACCTTTTTGTTATAATTAAAAAAACTGGTTTTTTCTCTCACTTTTAATTTCAAAGATTTGATTTTTGACAGCAGTTTCACTACAAAAAAATAGTTTAATACGTACCCCCCAACTACACAAAAGAAAAATCTCTCTCTGATGACACACACACAAAATTAACTCACAAACGAATATATGACGTAACACAAATAGATTCACAGATAAGCTAATAATCTTCCCTACTGTTTAATTAAAACAGATAAGTTACACGATAATGTAGAAATTATACACACACCTGTTTGTTAATCAACAAAATTATTTTGTAGAAAATAATAAAAGAATTGTGTGTGTTTTTTTATTATTATTATTATTATTATTAAGACTTTTTATTGCAGATCATCAAAACATATACATGTCTACAGATCCATATCAAGTAAAAAAGACAAGAAAAGAAAACAATGAGTCAATGAGTTATTATACATTTAGTAATTGTTGAATACATTAAATAAATCAAGTTCATCACAATTATTCGAGTTACAAATTAGTAGCTTTCTCCACCATTTATATAATGATGAATCTAAAAACATTCTTGAATTTACAATTGTATTAAGATAATGATTGTCACTTGAGGTAAGCCTAGAAAAAAGAGAAACAATTGATCTTCTATAAACACCATTAAAGTCAAAAATATTATTTTCACAAAACATTAAACTCGCACTGCAAGATCTGGGATATTTTACTGATTATGAAATATTTATATACAGAATCCTATATCGTAACGATTATACACGAATAGATATATAAAATATCATATAGTTTTTAAAAAAAGGAGTGGCTTATGAAAAAAAGGAATAGACAGGGTTTACATATCACGACTCATATGTATACACACACAGCCCCCTCCTGAAGATAAACAGACAGACCTACACGGGACTCCTCATCATCACCTGATCGATCCAATTCTTCATCATATAAACTTCATAATATTCAGGATATATATAGGATGTGAATAGAAAAAACAGGAGAAAGAAGTGGAGATAGAAACGAGAGAAAGGAGTGTATCTGTACTTTTCCCGATAAAAAAGTATAAAATATCAGAGGTCCATCACCTGGTCCCCAACAGGGACTACAATTCTTGAAAGACACCGGGCGAAACTTTTTAATTTTTCCTCCTGTGAGAATCTCAACATTTAAATGTCAAAGTTATAGTAACGAAAAAGTGTGATAAATTAAATAATGCAGTGCAAATTCAGACAATTCTTAGCACTAATAATAAGCGTAGGCATAACAACGCTAGTACTATGTATATTTAACAGAGACCAAGCTGCAGTTAATCTAGAGCAGTTAGTTTCTGAGACACATAAGCAACTTGAGACTTTGAAGGTAACAGACGTTTTTGGTTGCTAATGGTGATACTTTTTTGAGTATTTTAAATTTTTAAATCTTTATTTTATGTATACAGGCTAATCTCCAACAACAACCCCATGACGATAATAAAAACTTACAAGTTGATGATAAGTACGTGTACATGCTAGGGTTTGATAATGATAAGCGTGGGACTGACGTTAGTTACCATAGTAACAAACAGCAACAACAGGGTTTTTTGGATACGCAGCTACCATCTTACTATGCTAGTGATGATGGGCTAGTTGTCGTGACTTCCGTGAGTTTTAATTATTAAACTAATTTTAATCATATATCTTTTAAAACAGATAATTAATCATAATTATGTATTAAAATACAGGTCCAAAAAGACCAACTCCACTTAACCCCCCAGTTTATAAAAAACATCCAAGAAACCCTACCAGGAACCCCAATCCAAATCTGGAACGTAGACCCATCCACACCAACAACGGCAGAAGACCCCCCTACAGAGTTCTCAGCAACGCTCTCGAATATCTGTAACAACACAGCAGCAACAGCGTCGTCAACCCCACATTACTGCACCATCAAACGCTTCAATTTCGAAGACTACCCAGACCACCTCAAAGACGACACTATGAAAGCTTACAGACCCATGATAATCCAGACTAACTTGTTGGAATTCTCTAAAAATGAGTGTTTAGTTTGGTTGGATATTGACAGGATGTTTGTTAGATTTATAGAGGAGAAGTCCAAGCCTGTAGGGTCTGTGATAAACGATTTGATTAGAATGGTAAGAAGTGAGGGTAAGAGTAGTCTCATAGGTTGGGGCAATCACCACCCTACTAGCTCGTTAACCCATCCTAAAATGTTTAGTTACTTTGGGACTAGTCCTGAGGCGTACTATTTTCATAGGATGATTAGTGCGAGTACGTTGATAGTTTGTAAAGGGGGGGAGAGTAGTGTGTTTGAGTCTGTTATGCGGGGTTGGGTTGCGTGTTGTTTGAAGAAAGATTGTGTGGCTCCGTTTGGGGCTCAGTCGAGTGGGTGTAGGTTTGATAAGAAGCCTCTTTATAGGTATAGTGGGTGTCATGGGTATGATGAGGCTGGGTTGAATGTTGCGCTTGGGGTTGGGTTTCCGTTACATCAGCCTTATATTGCTAGGGGGAGTAGTGTTAGTAAGAGTGTGGTTGGTGAGAGGAAAGGTGGGAGGGTTGATTTTAATTCTAATGTTCAGGGGGAATAGCAGGATTGCAACGGTTTTGGGAAACTAGTCATTTATACGAGTTTTTTGTTTAAGTTAAATAACTTGTTTTTTATATGAATTTGTTTTGGAATACACGGTTTTTGTAATAATAATAAAAAATGAATAAAAAAAGCTGTTGGAATGAATAAGTAATTATTATTAAACTGGACAGCAACCATTTAGAATGCGTTTTAAATGACCGTTGGTTAAGTTTGAAAATCATAAAAAACACTGAATTACATTTAATTTTACATATTATACGAAAGTATATAGGGTTTCCATATCAACCGAGAGAATCAGTTTTAATCTACTATACGCAACAGTTGAGATTTTAAAAAAATGTGTTTTTGGTGGACTTTTGCGGCTGCCCAAACGCCACGTTTAAAACATTTTTAAAAATCCTTCAAAGTATCCGACTGCAATTTCCAATACGCTAAAACGACTGACAAAAACGAGAGATAAAAAACGTTAAAGTTAGCAGTCTCGGTAAATACTATAAAGCTCATATTCATATCCCCTATAGGAAAGGACAAGGTTGGCCTAAAACTATAGTCCATTTTCAATTCAAAAATTGCTTGTTTCATAGCAACTCACAGGTCGACCTCATCATTTCTTTTAGAGGATGTGAATTTATGGGCATATAAAAGCTAATAATATTTCCGAGAAAATTCAATTTAACGCTTAACAACGACGACAACGACTTCATTTAAATGACTGCTCAACATGATTGCTACAATAAACATTTTAAAATCTATGTAAAACCGGTCAAAAAATCAAAATTTTAAACTGCATCCCCGCATTTCGCACATAAAAGTGAAAGCATTACCATAGCAACCAAAAATTATCCATCCTTTACCTGTCTAAAAAAATGCACTCTCTTGAACAACAACAAAGCAAAATTGAGCAAAAATTACACCGACAAATTATCATCATCGTCCTATACTATCCAGTAGCTAACACACACAGGATAGCAATAAAAAAACTATTGTGAATACGTTAACATAGCAAACTATCCTATCCACTACAATCAGCACAGAAGAGACACTGCACTACTCTAGAGTTTACATTTTTGTCAGAAATTGTCAAAAACTTTTACGTAGAAACCCTCACTAGAAACAACTCCAGAGAAGAGCCAATATTTTTGACAAAATATGACATGACAAAATGTCACTGACATTTATAAAAATCCCTAGAATAATGTTACGACAAAAAAGCCAGTCAGTACAGTCTCTCTGCAGCAATTCCCCTGTATCCCATCAACGTAAACAACAGAGACAATGTGCTAATACACAACCCTATACATATACACACTCCAATCCCTATCCTACAAATACTAAAAAAACTCACCCGTGTTAACACAATAGCACAGCACCCACAATACGATACCCATCCCACACTCTCTACTTTCCCCAAAAAGCCTTTCCCCATACAAAAGAAACACTCTCCATCTTTACAAAACTCCATCATCATCATCCCCGTGTACAAAAATTTACTACACAGACACATTCTACAAAAAAAACCATCATCATCATCACTACAAAACTACACAAGAGCAAAATATAGACGAAGACGAGAGTGAATGAACAAGAATGATAATAAATCTTAAAAAATTCTATTCCAAAAGGGAGAAAGAGAGACCTATTCAAAAAAAAGTTTTTACAAAAACAATAACAAAATTTTTAAATGTTTTCAAAGTTTTTTTTTGTGATTATTTAACAAACCGTGTGTTTAAACCCGTGTTTTTACAAAGTTTCTCCGGTTCTTTGACTACCACACACATGACGTGTATTTAAAGAAATTTTCGGGAGAGAGGTTTCTTGACGTGGTATTATTACAGGTTTAAACTCAACTTTTTCGGTTGTTATGGATACTTAAAAGAATTAAAAGTTGAAACAGTTACATTATATAACTACCAAAAGAAAACAAACTCAATCATGGATCATCCTACTAACAACCATCAGCTGCTACTAGTTATTTGCAGTCGTGATGGTAACATTGTTACGACTTAACCGTTTTTTCCAGGATATACTAAATCTCTCTCTGTGAGAACTATTTAAAACAGTGTTAGTTTTTCAATACGATAATAATCCTCATCTCTCCAAATGTAGAAACAAGTTAGTTCGTGTTTGAGCGTGTTGCTACAACAACAACGCAAAACCTCCAAAAAAAAGTTTGTAGTTATAAAAACAACACTAAAGGATTCGTTATCCAAAAAGCCATGGATAACTTTAGTGTTATCGACCCAAGAAAACAAGAGCTTTTAGAGGCTAGGTTGCTAGGCAACAGTGTAAGTTTTTTTATTAAACCGTGTAAATTAAACCTAACTATATTCCATAACAATTAACAATACGTAACTTTAATTTCTATCCAAAACACAGATGTCATCCTCATCCTCCTCCCCAGCCTCATCAACACCAACGCAAGGACATCCCCAACAACAACTACCCCCAAACTCCTCCCCACACCACAACCACCACCAACAAACCCATCCTCACCACCATCACCACATGCAGCAGCAACATCACCCCCCACCACCACCCCACCATTTCCACCACACTCAACAACAACACCTCCACCACCTACAAAACAACAACGCAACCCCAATCCTCCAACAACCCACTCCAACCACGAGTGCCATAGCAACAACCAACAACATCATTCCAAACAACAACACCGGAGGAGGAGTATTAGTCCCCCAACAACAACAACCCCCAACTAGCAACACGGTCACGTTACCACTACTCAATTTACCACCACCCCCACCCCACTACGCCCAACAACAACCCCACCACTACAGCTCCGTACACGTTGTCCAGCAACAGACCTTAGGAGGAACGGAACGCAACTCTACAACTAACCCTTCACCCACGTCATCATCATCAGTTGTCATGGGGACAAGTGGCCAGAACAACCCTATCATGAATAATAATCAAGACTCTAATATGAGTGCAGGTAATAGACTATACTAATGATTTTACCTTAATCACCATAACGATAATTGTTAATTAAATAATTACTAATTTTAAATCTCTCTCTCTCACACACACACACACAGGCTCATCTCACAGTGATAAAGACACCCCAACAACAACGACAAGTCTCCTACTCGACCCAACCCTAATCCTCCCTCAACAACAACAACCCCCACCACCACCCCTCCCCCCACACATCCGCGAAGAAAAACCAACACCCCCACCCCCAAAAGTACCTGCCCCACCCACAGAACGAAAACGCAAAAGAAAAGCAACATCCTCCTCCTCATCATCTTCATCAACCCCAACGATACTAGAGGAACCCGGCTCCACAACAAACCCATCCCCACAGCAACCAACAACCCCAGGAGGAAAGTCAAGTAGCAGAAAGATAAACGACTATTTCGCTAGTAAAATAGCGAGTCCTAACAGGAATAACAACGCTACTACGACTATAACTAGTAGTAATTGTAGTAGTGGGGGGTCTGTTATTACGAGTAATAATAATAATAATAATTCGAAGAGTCCTTCGCAGTCTTCTTCTTCTACTACGCAGCATCTTCATCATCATAAATCTATCGTGGTGAGTTTTAATCTATTATTAAATTGTTGATAATTATTGGTACGTTGTCGTTGCTATGGTAATTAATGTTTATAATTTCAAACATAAATTAATTACCATAGCAACGTTAATTTGCAATTGATAATTTTAAAAATCATCATTATTCTTCCTCCACACGACACAGTACCCAGCTAGTCCAAAGTCCAACAACTCAAACACAACCCAACCAACAGTAACGTCAACAACCCAACAAACCAACAACACGCCAACCACAACGACCCAACCCCCTGTAGACTACCACGCAACAACAACAACCCTCCTCCACAAACTAATCCAGACTGAACTAACAACAGCAAGACTAGCAGAAACAGAAGCCCAAGCAACAGCAGACCTAGAACTCCGTGACTCCCGTATCGAAGAGCTAACTAGGAGTAGTGACGAGCTCCGCTCCCAGCTAGGTTCCCAAGCCCGTGTTATAGACTCGCAAAAGGCTCATATTACAAAGTGTATTGACGTTGTGAAGAAGCTGTTGATTGAGAAGAGTACGATAGAGAGGAAGGAGGCTAGGCAGCGGTGTATGCAGAATAGGTTGAAGCTAGGGCAGTTTGTTACTCAGCGGGTTGGTGCTAGTTTTCAAGAGAATTGGACTGATGGGTATGCGTTTCAGGAGTTGACTAGGAGGCAGGAGGAGATTAGTAATGAGAAAGAGGATATTGATAGGCAGAGGAAGTTGCTTGGGAAACGGAGGCCTAATATTAATAGTAGTAATAGTAGTAGTGGGAATAGTAGTGATGGGGGTGGGAGTGGGAGTAGTTCTAGTATCACGATACTGCCTGTTGATCGGGGGATTGCTAGTATTGGAGGGGCTAGTAGTAGTGGTGGGAGTAGGAAAGGGAGAGGGGGGAGTGGGAATAGTGGTGGGAGTAGCGTGTCTGGTGGGTTGATTAATGGGAATAGTAATGATGGGTTTGCTAAGCCTGAGAGTGTTCGGGATATGACTTGGCAGGAGTACTATGAGACTGATGAGATTTATAAGGTTTGGTATTTGTAATTTATATTCGTCGTCGTCATGGTTACACACAGGGTTTTATATGTTATCGTGTAATTTTTTTATAGCTTCGACAAAACGCTCTGAAGAAAGAGGACGCGGATTTACAGTTGGAAATGGAGAAGCTGGAGCGGGAGCGTAACTTGCATATACGGGAACTTAAACGGATACTTAATGAGGATCAGTCTAGGTTTAATAACCATACGGTGCTTAATGATAGGTACTTGTTGCTCATGTTGTTAGGGAAAGGGGGGTTTTCTGAGGTTCATAAGGTATGAGCAACGCTTTTTTGATTTTCTTAATTTGTTTTGTGGTGAGTACGTGGTTTGATGGATTTTTTTTTGTTGTTGACACAGGCGTTTGACTTGAAGGAGCAGCGCTACGTTGCTTGTAAAGTGCACCAGTTGAATAAAGACTGGAAGGATGATAAGAAGGCTAATTATATCAAGTAATACATATTATTGTGTTTTTAAAGTCATTTCAAGGTCATTAACCATTCGTTTATATAACTGAATATTGTTCGTGTATATTTTTAAACCAGACACGCACTGAGAGAATACAACATCCACAAGCAACTAGACCACCCCCGCGTTGTCAAACTGTACGATGTGTTCGAGATTGATGCTAACTCGTTCTGTACCGTGTTGGAGTACTGTGATGGGCATGATCTGGACTTTTACTTGAAGCAGCATAAAACTATACCTGAGAGGGAGGGGAGGAGTGTTATTATGCAAGTTGTGTCTGCTTTGAAGTATTTGAATGAGATTAAGCCTCCTATTATACACTATGATTTGAAGCCGGGTATGCGTCATTTTGTGGTAGAGTTTAGTATGGTTTTTACCTGGTGGTTGTGGATTTATAATGTTGATTGTGTTATATAGGTAATATACTGCTAACTGAAGGGAACGTTTGCGGTGAGATTAAGATCACGGACTTTGGGTTGAGTAAAGTTATGGATGAGGATAATTATAATCCGGAGCATGGGATGGATCTTACTTCTCAAGGGGCTGGGACTTACTGGTTAGCGTTTTGTTCGTATTTTTGTGATCTCGTGTGTGGTTACAATTTAATTTAGTGTTTATATGATTTTTTTAAACACAGGTACTTACCACCCGAGTGCTTTGTCGTAGGGAAAACACCCCCTAAAATCTCTTCTAAAGTTGATGTTTGGAGTGTTGGGGTTATATTCTACCAGTGTTTGTATGGGAAGAAGGTGAGGGGGCTTTTACTTTTTTGTTATGGTTTACTCATTAGTTTTCGTGGGTTTTAAAAACATTTTTGTTTACTAGCCATTCGGACACAACCAGAGTCAAGCCACGATCCTAGAAGAAAACACTATTTTGAAAGCTACAGAAGTGCAGTTTCCTAATAAACCTACTGTTTCTCCTGAGGCTAAGGTATTTATTAGTTTTATTTATTGAAAACATCGTGTGATTTCACAGTATTTAGTAATTCAAAATTCTATCTACCCGTAGCAACTGATCCGCCAATGCTTAGCATACCGTAAAGAAGACAGACTAGACGTTATGCTACTAGCTAGGAGTGAGTACTTACAGCCACCTATACCGAGGCATGCTAGGCAGAATGCTGCTGCTGTGGCTGCGGCTGCGGCTTCTCAACAGCAACAACATACTAGCAATTCTTCGCAGGCTAGTGGGCAGCAGCAGCCTAGTACTCCGACTAGTGGTATGGATTTCACTATATTTTTTTTAAATTAAGACAATTAATTAAAATAGACAATTCGTTTCGTTTAATTCACAATAATTAACATATTAATGGTGCTTTTTTAAAGGTTTCCCACAAACATTTCTATCAGGAATGAACGCTTCTAGCTCATCATAGCAAATTATGAGTTTAGACTTGTTGGTTGGTTGTCAGGGTACTAATCCTCCTCCTGCTTGTATTAGTCATCATCATTATGGTGACCATAGTAACGAACTGATTGTACGGGTTACAAAAGATCGATTTGTTGAAGGACGGGATGGTTTGGGTCGTCATTCACGTGGTGGGGCTAGCAGTACCAGTACCAGAAGACGGTTTCTAGTTATGAAAAGTAGTAATCCGATACTTTGTCGGTTGTTGTCGTTATGATGATGATATATGATCCGGTATATGAATATTTATATATTTTTTGTCAACTACCAAAAAAAAGTTTTATGGATTGTTACAAAAAAGGACATCATCACACACGGGGGTTTCCTCTCGTCTCTCTCGTTTCTCTCTCGACGTAAAAACGTACTGACTAGTTTAATTAATTTAAACGGGAGAGAGAGAGAGAGGGATGAAATCGAGGTTTTTTTTAAAAAAATCACACATACGTTTACAATTTTTGTTGGAATAATACACGTTTTTTTAAAGCAATTGTATATATTAGTGATAGTGTGGATGGTGTGTGTGTGTGTATGTGGATAAAAAAATATACATATTTTTTGTTATTACGTGTTTGAATGGATACCTCCAACGCGAGTAACGACTGATTGGACTGGAGGGTGTGAAAAATTTGAGGTTAAAATATATACGTAAAATTGATGTGTTTTATGAAAAGTATATATATAAAAAATTGATTTTTATTTAAAAGAATTGAATATTTGTATAGATGAGGTAAAAAGACTCCCGGGGAATTGAAACTTTTTTTTCATTGTTTTTTTTGTATTGTACGTGTATGTGTTTTTTTGTAATCATATAACTTATTGTAAGTAAATAGTCTTGTATGTATGTGAGGGTTATTATAAAACAACCGTACAGTTATGTATGTTGCTATGACGATTTATATTATAAGATTGTATTATAACAAAATTGTTTTGTTTTTGGAGATAAAAAAAAATAAATAACTACAAGAATGATTTTTAAAATATATGAATTTGTAAGGGGTTATTCGTTTCTATAGGAACGGTGTATTGGCATTTTTTTGTTATTAAAATCGGGTTTGCGTTTGGAAATGGTTCGTGTATATGAAACCCGGGTGATTTTGTATGCACATTATTAAAGAGACAGACCAGTAAATCTGAACAGCATAATATTTTATTTTAAAAAAACACTTTTTTTCGGTACAAAAATACTGATAAACAACACTTTAATAAAAATATACGTGACAAATTAATATAAAACACGTTTCTATATGACAAAATAAAAAAATAGGAAAAGTCAAGACAAAAAAAGAGTCAAAGAAGATAAAAATAACAAGAAATGATATATAAAAATACGTAATTCTATGCACATATTCACAGGAAGATTCAGAACAAGAAGAACACACCCGAAAAAAAAGATACAAAGAAATATATACCAGAATTTGAATAAGAAACATAATATCCCAAAAAAATTAATAACCTCTCTGACTAGATCACATTTTAAAATTCGAATCTTTATATTTAACCCTATATATATCTAAATTTAAAAAAAATGCCCCCTAAAATTCTACCACCCACTCTGACTAAATTTATATACTTTAGAACCCTGCCTGACGTAAATTAAAATCTATATATATGTACAAAAACTTAACCATGGTAACTTCGTTTATATATTTTTTTTCATACAAAACCTGAACGCTTGTACAAAAACAAACACGATAAAATCACGAAGACGACGGAGAAGAGCACTCACCAACAACATCCAAAACCTCATCAGTCCCTTCAACATCAACATCCTCCTCATCATCATCATCCCCATCCGCATGACCCCCCCGATGATCCTCCTCCTTCCCCACACTATTATTATTACAATCCTCCAACTTCATCTCTTTAATAAAAACCTCAGCCCCAGCTACTCCAGTACTACCCATAACGTTATCCTCACACCCCGAAGACGAAGACGATGAAGACGAAGACGTAACACTCCCAGAACTAGAATAAGTAGGCGAAGAAACAGAAGAAATCTTCATTTTAATAACACGATTACCCCCACCCTGTGCCTCATCCCCATCACAATCCTCAATCTCAACAAGCTCATCATCATCATCTTCATCCAAGTCATCTTCTTCTTCCCCTTCATTATTTGTAACCCCCACATACCCAACTAAACTACTCACCTCACCAAACCTAACTTTACTCTCCAACAACCCAACAACAGGACCACCACCCCCCTCACCCCCAACCTTACTCGAATTCTCCAACAACTGATGCTTCTGCAACGCTCGTATCGTACTAGGAGCCAAATTATAAGAATTCCGCTCATTAATCAACCTCAACCCACCCCCATCATGCTTCCTCAAGTGTCTATCTAGATTAGTTTGCTGTCCAAAAGCACGATCGCATAGTGGACACCTGAATGGTCGTTCCTTGTGGTGGATGTTGCGGACGTGTCGTTGTAAATTCGATGATATTGAGAATGAGCGTTCGCAGAATCTGCAGCGGTAGGGTTGTTCTCCTGTGTGAGTTCGGAGGTGGCGGGTTAAGTTTGCTGAGCGGGGGAATACTTTACCGCAGTATTTGCAGGCGTATCTGTCTCTTGATTTTTGGGTGGGTTGTTGTTGTTGGGTAGGTCTTGTGTGGTGGTGGTGTTGGGGGTTGGAAGAGGGTGATGATGCGGCGGCAGCGGCGGCGAGCGCTGCTGCTACGCGGTTGTTTGAGATTTCGTGGAATTGGTGGTGGTGGTGTGGGAGTGTGTGTCGGAGGAGTCTTTGGGGGGGTTGGTGGGCGTGGGGGTTGATGAATAAGCCGTGGGGTTGTAGTCTTGGGAAGATTAAATGTGGGGGTGGTGGTGGTGGGGGGTGGGGGACTTGGAAATTGTTGTTGTATTGGGGTAATTGTGGTGGTGGTGAGGGGGTGCGTTTTGGTGGGTCTTGAGCGGTTGAGCGGAGTATGTTTTGGTTTTCATCGTGTTTTATTGGAGCTCGTTTTACTGTTAGGTCTAAGGGTTGGTCTGGTTTCGTTGTTGTTGCTGGGGTGGTGACAGGGTCTTCGGGTTGTTTTGAGAGGTCGAAGGGTTCGAAGGCGCGGTAGTCTGGTTTTGGGGAGTATTTTTGCTTTGGGGGTTGGTGAGGTGGGGTTGTTGGTTTTTGGAAAGCCGTGCGGGTGGTGGTGGTGGGGTGGTAGGTTGGGAATTGGTATTGTGGGGGTGTTGTTGGGGGTTGTTGTGCTGGGGGGTAGATTATTGGGAGCCAGTGGTCTAGTGTGCTCATTTTTTTTTGTTTTGCGTATCTGGAAATTAAAAGAATTTCATTAAAGTTTTTTTTTACGGATTAAGAATCAAGGCATATTTTGTTTAAACATATTTTTTGCATTGCTATGGTTACAATCTTTTTTTGTTACAGAAATCCTTAAATATTTTCAAATGCAAAAAAAAATCACACCAAATTTTTAAATTTAGGACAAGGTTGAATAAAATGGTTGATTAATTCTTTTGTTGTTATCGTAGTTTTTTTTAAAACCATGGTGATGATTGAAAAGGAAGAAATATAGTTTTGTCTTTTGTGTTACACGTTTTTGACGGTCGAAAAAGAGACGCTGCTGTGAGAAATCGTTGGAGTGAGAGGAGGATTGAAAAGAAGAGGTTTAAAAAAGTGCTTTTGTTTTGTAATTGTTGTTTGGGGGGTGTGTAATTGTGTGTGGAGAAATTTGGTGTATATATAAAAAAGCTCTTTTTTTTGGATGGCGGATTTTTTGGGGAAGGATGTGACAATTTTTTGTTAAAGATAGGTTTGTTTGTTTCCTTGGTGATGATGATGATGAGTTTTTTTGAATTTATTTTTGTAAGGATTTGTTAATCGAGGTTATGTGCAAAATATATACAGGGTAATTCGTTCTGGTTTATTTTGTAAAATATATAGTTACGTAAAAATCGTTTTCTGTTTTGTTTCGTTTCATGGTTCGTAGCGTTTGAATAGGAGAGTGCGTGGAGGGAGAGGGGTGTGACCTTGGGGAATAAAATGACGCGATTTTTTTAGAATTAGAAAGGTTTTGTGAAGAAAATTCTGTTTTTTTTAAAATAATTGTAATTGTTGATTGAAGAAGGTTATTGTTCTTTTTCAGTGATATCTTTTTGTTAGGATGATGATGATGTTGATGATGTTTGTGTGTGTGAGGGAAGCTTTGTATAAGTTTTGTACGTGGATGTATTTCCGTTTTTTTATTACGTAATATTATAGTTGTTATGGTAATACGTGTAAATGAATATCTGAAGATTATGATTAAAAGGTCAGTGTATCATTTCCTTAGTGGAAGATAGTATTAAAAATGATGTTCATTAACCATGTTAAAAATTGTGTTTTTTAGTAAGGTTTACTGACCAACAAAAATAAGAGTTAAAATTTTAACAAAACTTTCACTCTTTTTTTTAGTATCGTTTAATCAAGATATAATTATGAGTTAAAAATGATCAAGTTCATGTAATATAGGGGGTCAAAATAGTTTAAAAATAGAGGGGAAAAGAGTTATGATTGTTCAAGGTTGTTGAACTAGTATGTATTTTTTTGTTGTTATGGTGATGGTTAAATGTTGATGTGGTGGTAAATGATGAGCGTTTGTGTATATGAGAATTCACGCTGAGAAGAAGAATTTTTTGTGGGGAAATGAGAGACAAATTAGTATAGGAATTGATTACTTAATCCTTTGCATAAAAATTGATTTCAAGAATAAAAAAAAGCAATTTAAAAAAAATCAAATTCGATTTCGATCGCTTTTGTGTACATTAACGTGGTTTGTATTTAAGCGTATTGCGTGGATAAAAAATCAATCAAAAAAATTTACGAAATATAGGCAAAAAATAAAATGATCGAATTTTTGATTATTGGAAGAAAGATAGATGACAAAACGAATCTCTTTTTTTTACATAATCCCGTAGCTAACGAACCGTGTACATAGGCGTGGGGGTTTAGTTTCTTTTACGATACGATTTTAAAAGTGCGAGAGTGAGCGTATGTATAAAAACGTGATGATCGATATCACCACCGTTATACGGTAAAAAAATATATATAGGGTTATGTAACAACCGTCATTTTGTGTGGTGGTGACAAAAAGATACTAAATATAGGTTTAAATTTTCATGAAAATACGAGAATTCGTACAAAAAAAGTAGAGTAATTTTGTACGATGATGATGAGGACAAAATCGAATCGTCACATCCTTCATACCAAGAGCAGTGTGTCTCTCGAGTATCCCCTAAAAACCCAATCATCCATACTACATATTTCTTATAATTACGACTAAAATCGTACCTGATTTTTTGTTGATAAAAAGACAAAAAAAAAATTAGAAAGTTTCACGTCTTTCTCTATCTCACCACCGCCGCCGCGTTTTATACTTGATTATATCATCATCATTCATTATTACTACCATCATCACATAATCGTTACCATAACCACTAACAAAAAAAAAGGTAGTCCGTCCGTTTTTACTTCAATAATTGCTTATGTAATCAAGAAACAAAGTGTAACCAGAGTAACGAGATATATAAGAAAACTCGGAAATTACGATCCATCACGTTTTTCTAGGCGTGGATGTGAAAGATTTATACAAACTTGTTTTTAAATCGTATTCGTCTGATTATTTAATTTGTAATTAAAATGGACAAAACAGAGGCTATAAAACTACTTGCATTAAATTCTAAAAATAAAGACACATTTTCATAATCATTTAAAACGCATATAATGACCGAAATATACGAAAAACTCGCCAAAAAGCCCCCTTAATTCTTCACACATTAAAACCAAATCACCGCGCCCTATCAACTCAATTCACTATACCTAATCATCATACGCGCGACTATATTCTAGTTGACCATCATAGTAAAAAAATTACAATAAAAAAGAAGAATAAAATCCCATCATCATCTCATCCCCAAAATCGAAGATAACTAGATTACTACATACATTTCACAAAAAAAAACCCTAATCATCTAAAAATCTCATCATCATCATCAAAATACCTCTCAACTCATCCACAACAATAAAAAAAACGAAGAAAATGAAGTTGATGTCCTCGAGAGTAAAGAGAGAGAGAGACGTCGGTGACGGTGTGGTCGTGGTAGTGGAACTCTCTATATATACGCATTTGTATACATTCGCTACCAATTCCAATCATTTATTGTCGGCAAAAAAAGACGAAGAAGAAGAATTATTTCTGCAACTTTTTTATACTCTCTCGCGAAAGGAAGAACACAACGCAACCCCTTAGAGTTACTCTAGTTTATAAATTGTAGCAAGCTTAAACAAAAAGGGAGGGGACTCTCTCATCCCTTGTGACTGCGTTTGATGATGATCGTCCTGTGTGTGCTCAGCATCAACAACTTGTTTCTTTTTTCGCAAAGAAGACGACAGCATCCTTCAAAAAAAAAATATATTCGCTGAAGAGAGAGAGTGAACCAGTTACAATTTTTTTTTGCATTTGGGTGTGGTGGGATGAGATGGGTTTGTTTTTTTTTTAAATATTATTATTTGGATGAATGATTCGTCGTGATGATGCGTTGCTGTATTACAGTTTTGTTGCATCTTTTTTTTATCATAACTAGATCAGTAGTAGTAGTAGCGAAGTAATCGTGAAGAAATTGTTTTGTTATATAAAAAATTTGTGTGGTTTTGATAGAGAGTGAGAGTGTCGTAATTTTTCGATATTTGTATTGTTACATATGAAGATGATGATATATTTTTAAGAAGATACACTCGTTCGTTGTCCTTCTAATAACTATGCATTTTTATTTGGGTGTGGTGGTGGTGTAGTGAGAGGGTAAAAAAATTGATGAGTTTTGTCCTTCGATTATATATGCAGAATATATTTTAGTTAAATTATGATTTTTTTGTTAATTAAACCGGAAGAACAATCGGATAAAATATATATGACTTTATGATTTTAGTACATTTTACATTTTACTTAAAATACGCTTAATTATTTACCTGTTCAAATTATCCAACACATATATCCCGGCGTCCTTATTACCAGTACCAAATCACTTGAATCCAGTAACAAAAAATCCACGTTACAATTCAACTCAAATGTCACATCCCCAAAACACAACACAAAAAATACACAGTCTCAAATTGCCCCGTTCAACTTTCTCCACTCTCACTTTTAAAAACGTGCGTCCACATTAACTTTTGTCCTCACACAGAAAACTCAAATACACATTCTCCCGTTACTTCAATCTGAAACCTTCCCTACTCAACAACAAGATCAAAACTATTTCAAAAAATCGTTTTATACAAAACACAATTAATTCTTTCATGATGATATAACGAACTTACATCCTAGCATATCTTGTTCAACTTCTTGCAATAACGCCAACAAGCTTCTGAATAAAACTTCCAACACACGACCACACCACAAAAATTATAACAGTTTTCGTAATTTTGTATGTGTGAGAGAGCTCTCAGGTAAGAGACTGTTACGATGGCGACTGCAAAAATTACGAACCTTTATGATGGAAATAAATGTATGCGTATAGGCCCAGCCCTTTACATCTTCTTCTTCAGAACACGACGATCAAAAAAAGAAATAAGAGCAGAATCCTGAAGGGGATGATGAATAAAAAAATCTTTGTTTCCTTTTTTCTCTCTCTGACTTTATAACTTGTTGCGATATAGCTACGATGTAGTAGTCCTTCAAATATATATATTTCAAGATACATTTGATTTCTTCTCTCGAACTTAAATAAACGTGTACACACACAAAACCACACCTATCATCATCACACGTATAAATATATAATCTCCATAGTTACGCGAAGAAGTGTTATGTATTAAGAAAAATTTTTGCATTGCATTGATGATGAAGCGTCCCTTTAGGCGAATAATAATACGCGCATATTTGTGAATAGTAGTAGTGAGAAGACGAGATTTAAGACAAGCGGTTTTATAAGTATTTTAGTTATGTATATTCACTCTCGTTTTTCTTAATTAAAATTCAGAGGATTTTTTTAATAACATTATTATGTAAAGGAAGAATTAGAAAAAGGTTTACAAAGGTTAAAGGTAGGTTTATTACGTAACGATTAACGTATCATTAAAAACAGTTTTATTAATCGATACATAATTATTTAGACTTGTTTTAAAACTCCAGCGATCCTTACCTAGAAAATCCAAGACCTTACAAAATATTAGTATTACTATAAATAACCATCTCCATTTGACAATTTAAAAAAAACATCATGAAATACACTTAACTTTTGTGTTAAAAAAAGAAGAGATCAAGGAACCTTCATTAAATACACATAATTAAAACTATATCCACTTCGTTCATTGTACTCTCTTATCGTTAAATATTAATCATCATCAAAATCCTAACACACTGCTAACCTACACACGATTTTAAAAATCACTCTATTGAGACGAGATATAATAATAGATTATGCGTTTTTTCAACGTGTTTGTGTGTGCGTAGTAATGTAGAGTATTTTTGTTATTATTTTTGATGAAAAATGTACGTTTTTGAGTATGAATTGCAATCATCATCAAGTGTTTGTGTGAGTCATTGTATATGCGACTCATCAAAAAGGAGTGATTTAAATATGTTCTAAAATTTTAAAAAATTAAACGCATTATTTTTTGTTTAGTAGTATGGAGAAGGACGATGACCATTGTAAGCGGTTCTATGAAATTACGTATATAGTCATGATATTGGTTTGTCTGTCTGTCTGTCTGCATTGCATTTATAACTACAACAGCATTTTATATCTATAAAAAAAATTGCACATTTTCGAACTAGTTGACCATATACTCTGACCATTATTATAACGAAGAAGATATCATCATCAAAATGCATTATTCACATAAATAAAATTGATCTAGTTCAATGAGTAAAGAAAAAATTGAAGAAGTTATACATAAGGGTGTGGTTTTTTTATTCTTATGAATCGCGTCTTCTTCATGTAATAATATTTCGTCACCAGAGAAGAACTCTCTCTCGCGCTACACATCGAATGCTTTTTATTACGATCTTCAAAATAATATCCCCTTGACCAAATTTTTTTTTGATTGTGTATAAAATGGTTAGATTAATGCACTGTGATGGATGATAATCGATTTTTATTATATTTGCGAAATGTAATGTGTATCTGGAATTTGTTTGAAGATGGGGTTAACATTAACAGGTGAATATAAAGTTATGAGTTTTTTAATGATTTTATTCATAAAATCCAGGTTGTGTGTGATGATTTGTATGTGTGTGTGTAAGGCTGGGATGTCTCTTGTAATCAAGGGTGTATAAAGGTTTTTTTGTCTTTTTTTGCATCGTGTATTTGAAAATCTTGAATATTCCAAAAAAAAAATGTTACTATAAGGCTCTTTTTGGATCTTTTTAACTCTCTGTTATTTTCTCAAGATATTATTATTGGTATTACAAATACAAGTTAAAAATGCGGATTGTGTTTACTTACACAGGGTGACACGGGGAGGACTCTTGACTGTAATTAGTTTGCAATGATAACGCTTTTTATGTATCTTCTTTTGCAAATTAACGGATTAGTATTCTTAAAACGTCAAACCTCTCTCTGGAGGGGAAAGTTTATGTGTGTTTGTTAGAATTATGGAAATTATGAAATGGGGTTGATATATTTAAAAGACTTCATTTTTGTACTACTGAAAGTGAAGAAAGAGATAAAAATGGGGCTTGAGGGTATGTTTTTTAATAGTTGGAATGATTTTTGTTTGAGCAGGGACTTTTGATAAAGATGATGCTAATTTGTCACGTGTATAGGTTAAATTGTTTTTGTCTGGAAGGGATAAAGACTTTTTTTTCGATTATTTTGTACGGAATTGTTGTAGCAGGTTCAATATATGTCATTCATTTTTAAATGGAAAAAAAATACACGAAATGTGTCTGCAGAAGAGGTTGAGCGAGACAGAGGGTGGTGAAAGTAACGTGACTTCTTTTTTAGTTTTAATTGTTGTGGGTGACGTTGTACGTGGTTGGAATTAAAATTTTTGCTTACTTTTTTTTAATATGGGTTTAAATCATAAGATTGCGCGTTTGAATATTAAAAAAACGTTATGTAATATTTTTAACAACACACTATATAATAGACGGATGGTACACGTACATACGTGTAGTTTACTCGATTGTAAAATTACATAATCATAAAACTTTCATTTTTGTGTTTTAAAGATGTGTTTAAAGAAAACGATTCATTGGTGTATTTATTATAGTTCAGTAGTGTGTGTGTGTGTTTATGTAATTGTAACGAAAAAAAAACTTTTTCTTTTTTTAACTCATTGTTTATTAAATTTAATTACGATATGGGATGATGGGTTTTATTGTAAGTTTATATACGAGTCGTTCAAGTTCAAGGATCTTATATTGTATGAGAAGGGATGTTTTTTTAAGATGAGGGGATTTTAAGGAATTTTCTTATAATTGTTTCGTGCGATGACCTTTTTTTTTAATGTTTTACGTTTTATACAGAGAGAAGCTATATGTAGAGAAGAATTTTTTGTGTTTTTTTTGCGATTCTTCCTTGTCTAGATTAGAGGTTTGTGCGTATGTATATGCACGTGGTGGTAGAGGGTGAATTAAACAATTTTTGGCATTTTTAATTTTTGTAGTAGTGAATTAATTGATGATGGTTTATTATTTGGATGGGAGAGAAACGTTTTAAGAGTTCGTTGGCTTCTTTTTTTTGTGTGTAACAAGAACTAACGTATAAAATTAACGTATTTTCTGTATCGTAAAAAACTTGATAGATATAATTGACATAAAAATAGATAATATGCAATCTAGGTACCGATATCAAGATCGTTATATATATATGAAAACGAATACTTTTATCCAGTTTCGACTGTACATTCGTGTCCAACTTATAATTTTTCTGGAACTCTTTATTTCTCAATATACGAAATTCGTAATTTTCCAAAAGCAGCGATTGATCATTTTATGCCGACTTTCATTGACTTGGAGGAGCTATATAATAATGTAGCTTTTTTCAATATTTTCCAAGAAATAATGAAACAAAAAGGTTTTTATTGCAAAATAAAACAAAATTATGAGCAGGTCCGCGGATGTTGTTGTACTTGACCGACTCGGTGATTGCATTTAATTGATTGAGGATACATGATGTGAAAATACTCGAGTCTAGTCCGCTTTCTTTGTTTTTATCATACAACAAATTCAATGTCGTATATACATGACTGGAATATAACAAAGGTTTTTTAGCTTTCACATCGCATGGTGTATTACATAGAAAGCACTTTTTTTTTGGCTTAATTGATTACTTATATCTCTCAGTAGCTTTTTCAATACCAAGAACTGGGTAATTAATAAAACGTCCTTATACTTCCATAGTTGGAACATCACCCAGCAATACTCTCTCTCTGTCGAGTAAAATATAGAATTTTCCTAAATAGTAAATTCGCTTAATAAAATGCCAAAACCAAGTGTCAGTATGACGTGTACAGAATCCTTTCACCTAAAACGGTCCTAACGTAACAATGGAGTATATCCTTAGCCAATTGAAAATTATGAACAGCAAACTAAAAGTATTTTATATCGCTCGCCACCATCCTTACGGTTTCAATTATGGAACTCTAACGAACCTTATACTACGACGTCGTAGGGAATTTAAATACATATATATTGAATTGATGAGAATAGAATATAATCCGCACAATTTAACTCGTCTTATTTTAACGGTATCATTTTATTTACACTCATTTTTCCCGACCCAAAAGTCTTTTCTCTACTACACATTTATTAAATTTTGATTATTTTAAAAATCGTACGACTCTTTTTTGACTATGCATTACTAAAAAATAAAATCCATCCAAAAACAAAATCCCAACCTTCTCTATCCACCCACAAGGATTGTTTAAAACCCAGCCCCACTATTACTCCCATACTGCCTACACTGCCGTATAGCCTCATTAAACCCTTCACAAAGCGTTATATCAGAGTTCCCTTGAGCACATTGTAGAAACGCTCTGATTTCCGCTGCACAAGGGTCCTGTTGCTGTTCTTGTTGGGGTGTAGTACTAGATTGTTGTTGTGGAGCTGGAGCAGCCTCACTCCCACCACCACCACCACTCATGCCACCGACTAGAGCGTGTCCTACTACGTGACCCTGTAATAATAACAACCGAATATTGCGAATTTAATTGTATTGATCTTAATCGTAATTTTATCGAATAATAATTAAAAACGTAAGAAAAAAAACTCACAACAGCCGACCCAACAGCAACACCCCCAGCAGTAGCAGCCATTTGCCCTAGGAGCCCAGGTTGTCTTGGTTGTTGAGCCATAACAGAGCTGTTTGGTTGCTGTGTTTGCATTGGTTGGGTTTGTTGGGGTGGTGGTGCGGTTCGGGCGGGTACGGATGAGCTAAAAAAATTAATTGTTTTTATTATGAAACTGGAATCCACCCAATTCTTTAAAAATAATTATCTAAAATCTTGTTATATATACCGTGATGACGCTCTAGAAGGGCTAGGGCTACGTCCTCGTCTTGGCATCTTTACTTTTGTATCTATCAATTAAATTAATATATTTTAAACATAAAATACACGACCTTTGACCTTACACTATATACACAAACCCTTCTTAAATTCCAAACCCTTTCACTCACCTTTCTTAAAACCTTCTTTTAAAAACTTATGCTGCTCAAATTATTCAAACTCTTTTGTAATTAAACTTTTTAATAATTCGCAAAAAAATTAATTTATCGCAATTCGCAACAACAATTTCTTCACGATACAAACTCTAGAATAAAATTATTTTTGCATCATCCGAAAAAAGCAAGCAAATCTGGATTTTTCTATATAATACGTCGTCATTTCCAAATAACAAAACACCGCACCATATCCACACACACCGTCATATGATTGCCTACGTTTTTCGAGAAAACGGCATGTGCTTAATAACACTACTAGGATAACCCATACTGTGCACATACACGAGCACTGCACGATACATTTAAAAACCACGTAACAAAACTGTAAAGCATCATCATCATTTACTAACCATACAAAGGATAAAGAGAAACAGTTTTGATTTTAGCCAGATACCCTCTCCATGTATAATTTTTACGGTGCTTTTTCCTCTCTCCGTCTTTCCCCTCTATCCTTTCCACACTAAAAAACNAGAAACAGTTTTGATTTTAGCCAGATACCCTCTCCATGTATAATTTTTACGGTGCTTTTTCCTCTCTCCGTCTTTCCCCTCTATCCTTTCCACACTAAAAAACTCACCATCATCAGTAAAAATCCAAAAATAAACTTAAAAACTCATCTGCTTTTTCGTTTTTTGATGAGTTCAACTGTATTTTTTTATGTGTGAGTGAACTTCTTTTTTTTCAGGGGGATGAAAAATGTAATAAAAAAACGGAAGTGAAAAGAGAAAAACTCGGGATGGGAAGTTGGAAATCAAATAATTAAAAATTTTAAAAATTAAATACACACACAGGTAAGAGTAATTAACATTAATTTTTTTCGTTATTTTTAGTGAAGTACGGCTGTTGTTTTAAACTTAATTATCTGGGAACTATTAAGTGAATTTAATGAATATTTTAATTTTCAGAACCCAGCAGCAGAAAAGCAACAAAAGACATATCCAACTAAATCTCCAAAAAAAGGAATCCTATGCAATCACCTGTTCATCCAAATATGTTTTAAAATCAACACGTCATCATCACCATGGAGACGGATACAGTTGGAGTAGTTAATCACAAGGAAAATGATAATTACGGGAGATTAGTTAACAACCCTGTGTGTTCGTGATGGTGGTAGAGATTTTTTTACGTGTGATTGAACTGTATGGTTTTTAGTTGTATTTAAGTGTAACCAAAGTGATTAGATTTCTTTTTGGTGCTAAAAAAAAGAATTTTCGTTCGTACTATTCAGGTGAGTTCAAGCTTGATGCATATAATAGGAAAACTGCCATGGACACGTCTTAGTTAACTCGTTTTGTAATTAAAATAATAATTTTTTTATCAAAACGTTTCCATGTACAGAAACAAAGTTGAACAACAGCTGATTCTAACCAACCGTATAAAATAAAAATTCAACAAATATTTTCACCGTATTATACAAGGTACGTAGACCAAAAAGCTATTTTAAAAAACTTTAAGTTTTTAAATACAACTAATTCATTTCGAAATTAAAAACATAAAACATTTGTTTACACACACAAAGCACAGACAGAGACGCTAAAAGCCCAATAATAATATGGACCCAGAAGTACTACTAAAGAAAGGCCACAGAGCAGCCGCATCCTACATCCACTCAGAATGCACCCGGTCCCCACACCCAGAGTCATTACACAAACTACTAGACCACCTCACTAGACCCTTGGAACAGTGAGATAGACAACTGGGAGACTATAGAGTGGTGTAAATGGCTCATGGCTGGGGGTTGTACTCCTGATGAGTTCGCTGCTAATGGTAAGATTTAAATTACATCAACTTACAAAAAAATCCAATTCTAATTTTTAAATCTACCTCTTAAAGTCCGCCGCTACGACAACGCAACAACATGCGGGTTAGTATGGACAGCAAACTTCGTAGCATACAGATGCAGAACCTGTGGAATCTCCCCATGCATGTCCCTATGCGCAGAATGCTTCCAAAGAGGAAACCACAAAGGCCACGACTTCAACATGTTCAGAAGCCAAGCGGGTGGGGCCTGTGACTGCGGAGACACTAACGTTATGAAAGAAACAGGATTCTGCTACTTACATGGGCCTAAAGCTGCTACTTCCACTTGCGGTCAAAAGAAAAACAAAAAGAAAAAATCCGACGTGATAGGTAACGACGAAGACGACGACGACACCCAAATGTGCGACGACGACGAAGAAGAAGAAGAACCCGACTGCACCACAACATCCTCCCCACAAGACTCTCTACTATGCGTAGCAAAAGCAATGATGCCTAGACTAATCCTACGACTAATCCAACACTTAAGACTGAACAGTAGCTCGCTAAACGGACTACTAGGAGCCGTTAGCTCCTCAGACAGGTTCATAGATCTACTACACCAACTAAGCAGTATGGGAGCTGCCATGAGACAAGTTATAACCGTGGCTCTGACTAACCCTTGTGCCTACGAACGGCTAGTTACTGAAGCTTGTAAATCAGAAAGCACGGACACGAACACGACGTTAGCCCCGATACCCGACCCTTCAGAAACCCCTGCAGTAAACTTTATGCTAAAAACAAGACTCAACTACTACGAAGCTATAACCTCCATGTCCAACCCAGAACCCCCAGAAGCCTACGCACACATCCCTTCGTTACAAAAAACACTAGTACACCGCACCTTTCTCGAGGAACTAGTGTTCTGGACAGCTAAAGGGGAGTTTCCCCAGAAAATAGTGTGTTTACTACTCAACTTACTACCCGATCCAGAGTATAAAGAAGCGTTCACGCGTGCGTTCGTGCTACACTACTCTAGAATATCCCAGTTGCTAGTTAAATCGGAGGATGCGGACACGCTGAGCAACCGGGTCGTTCATGTGTCTGTTCAGTTGTTTAGTAACGAGAAGTTGGCGTTGAAGATGGCTGAGGAGATGGGGTTGTTGCACGTGATGGTTATTAGTTTGCAGTATATGATGAGTAGTATTAGTAATAGGGGGTACTAGTAGTTGGGGGAATCGTGATCGTAACGCTAGGGTTGTTGATTGTAATAGTAGCGTTATGAAGGATCATTGTTACTGGCCGCTAGTTAGTGATCTCAACAATATACTAAGTCATAGGCCGGTTGCTATTCGGTTTTTGGAGGATGATGGGTTGGTGTCTATGTGGTTTGGGTTTCTTGGGATGTTTCAAGGTAATGGTTTGTTTTTACACGTATAATATAATTAATAATTGTTACTCTAATGTTTATTACTCATTTTAAACATTCATATTTGTTATTACTCTTAATTATCCACACACAGGCATGAACGTGAACACACGAGAACTAACCCAACACATAGAATACGAACCAACAACGTACTACGCAGCATTCTCAGCAGAGCTAGAAGCCTCAGCATCCCCAATGTGGGCGCTACTATCCCACCTCCGTGACTCTTCAACAGCTCACCTAACAAAGAATCTACTCCGTCACTGCAGGTTCCAACTCACCGAGTGGCTAGAGTCCCAGAAACTAGGAACTACTACTACGAGCAACCTCACGGGAGCCGACTCAATGCAAGTGTCGTTCCACCTACCACTCCACAGGTACTACTCTGTGTTCCTGTACCAAGCGGTGCGTAACCAAGGGGTTAAGTTGTCAGAGTTGCTACCCCCTGAGAAATCCGAGCTTATGGACATGATAGCACATCCGCTCAGAGTACAGACTGCGTTCTACGAGATTGTGAGTGGGTTGTGGGTACGGAATGGGTTGCAGATTAAAGGACAAGCTATGACGTACATACAGTGTCATTTTTGTAACTGTACGGTTGATGCGGACTTGTCTGTTCTACAGTTAGGGGTCATGTACTTGCCTAGGAATGAGTTTGTTAGCTCTGTGATAGACAAGTTCCATGTGCGGGAGTCTCTAAGTGTCAAGCCTGGGGGTGCTTCCCGATCCCGGTACTTGGAACCTGACCAGGAGCCTCTAATGCTAGAAAACTGCCTCATCTTCCTAGCCACCCTTTGCTCAATACGTACTGCGTTGGGGTACTCTGACAGCCAGCTAGTTACGTTGGAAATGGTGACGTTGCTCTGCATGGGGGATAAAACGCATAGTCAATTAATGGAGCTCATGCCTGAGCGGTGTGGGAATAGTTCCCAGTCCAAAGACTTTGAAGCTGTGCTGGAACGTGTGGCTGAGTACAAAGCCCCTAACTTTGAGTCTTCTGGGGCTATGCTTCAAGGGATGTACGTGCCTAAATCGTTTGTTTG
>JAANSO010000339.1:0-40490 GCA_036507315.1 Lepidocyrtus fimetarius
TGTTAGTGCCAACGTTTAAGATATGGATGTTAGTGCTTATGTTTGGGAGAATGTTAGTGCTATTGCTGAAGAGGTAATGTTAGTGCCTTGCAAAATACAAATGTTAGCGCTTATGTACTAATGTAACGTTAGTGCACATGCAAAATTTCCATAAAGCAACTTAAAAAATCGAGAGTATGCAAAAAGCGCCAATTTCCTCAAGCGCCAATTTCCTAAAGCGCCAATTTCCACTGAACCCTTTTGATAGCAAGGATAAAAACCAGCCATATACTCAACTAATTTGTGGAGAACTTTGACCATGCTTGATCACACAAATTGTATTGGTAAATATTTTCTAAAAAAATTAGCTCTCCTAAAGTATTATTAGATTTTATTTTACATATAATTATATATAAGAGATGACAGTTCAATTGCTGATATTATAAATTTAGTGTTTTGGAAAAGGTACAACGTACACATATTTATTTATTTTTAATCAGAGGAAACCAAATTGTATAGTAAAGGGGAAAGGAGTTCTTAAATTAGGTGAAAATGAAGCGTTAATCGAATATTTATACTCATTCAGCACAATGATGATTGATACGTTAGTTTTCATCAAGAGCAGGCAATTACTGGAAGCAAAATGGAAAATTTTGTATTGCGTTAATAATATTTGCATCAATTTAATTTCATATAAAGTTTGATATAAATGTTGCTTTGAAAATGCAAATAACTTTGATTCTATTTGTAGCTAGCGTTGATTTAAAGTCTCCTATATAAATTATTCGTTGTATTTTAATAAATAGCACACTAGCAGGTAGTTATTTATATCATAATAATATGCATAGGTGTATTTGTGAAAGAGATATTGGAAGGCTACCATTTCAAACACTAATTAGCTGTCATTCAATGATGAAAATCACAATTCTTTCTAATCCTGTACCACTCATGGAAAAGTTATATCCGTAACATTTTTATATCTTTATATATTTTAAGTAGTAGAAGGGTACGAGCTGAATAAACAAATATGTCTGTATATTACTATATTATGTTGCCCAAAATAAAGTTTTTTGCAATGCTCATGTATGTAATAGAATAATAATCAATACATAATATAAACCAAAATTAACAGAACTAATAATTTCGGTTGATAAACATGTACATCTGCAATGAGCTTCATTCTGAAACCTGTGAGCTTCTCCAACTTTTTTTTCAAAATGCATGCAACCTGTTGTAAAACAAGCAAATAAATCCATGAGACTAGCCAATAATGCATTATTAACGATAAGACCTCAATTAAACAAATGAAAAAGTAAACAAAAATAAACGGTAAAGATGAGTTGAAGTTTCACTAAAACGAAACACTTTCGTTTAAGATTTTATTCTGAATAAAAGTTGTTGTTGATGACACAATTATTCGTGATCAAGCTGCAAAGTCCAAACCTTTTCAATCAAATTCAATCCATTTTCATAGGAAATATCATATAATTCTCCATTTTCACTGTGTAATTAATATTTTTTAAAAAAGGAAGAAGAAACCTATTTTATTGACATACATACCGGCAGTGCTTGCTTTTAAAATATAAATCGCTTGTTTTATCGCTATGCTTAATACAAGATTTTATTTTTAGCTACATAACGATTATTTTTAACTTATACTGCTGGTTTGACTTGACTAAAAATTATAGATTAATTGACAGAGGTTTATAATTACAGTGTAACAATAATGTATTGAGGAGTTGTAAATGCCTTTATGTTTTAATTCCTTTAAAATCTTATCATTCACGCATCATCATCCTATATCATCGGTGCTTTTTTAAACAATTTCATTTAAAAATTATACATTTTCATTCTTGTTAGTACAAACAAATGATATATTTTTATCGTAGATATATAGCACAGCAGTAGTTTATTATTTAAATATCCATTACTGGAGCGACTGCAATGATAACTTTTTTTGCTTAAAACATTATTAACTAAAAGACTGAATAAAAACAAGAAACGTTGCTGAATGATGCTCTCTGACTTTTCAAACTTTCTCTGTCTCTTTTACTTTTTTCATATTGCTTCCAAAAATTTAATTCAACCAAACATAATACATTAGTTATTAGTTTTTGTTCTTTTACTAATTAGAATTTTTCTAAAACTTTCTCTCCTTTTACACTCAGGTACTGCCCGACATTTTACTATTATTGTGTAATTACTTTACGTTTACGTGAATGATTGATAAATTAACTTTGTCATTACTAGAGATGCATAATAATTATAATAATTATATTATTATTCTATTATTGTAATGTAATAAATGCATAAAACGTGTTCAATTTATAACACGCATTGTATACACGCGCAGTGTAATCTTTACTCTAATTTTCAGATAAGGTACTTTTACGCTGCAAATCAAGAAAAAAAGAAAACCAATAATCTTTCCATGGGAAGTTGTCTTATCCTTAAATAGCTTGAAATTAACAACAAAAAGAAATTTGATAAAATAATTTTACTAGTCATCATCTTTCAATCAAGTGAAAATAGTACTTTCCAAGTGGCTCAAAAAAGAATGAATGCCGAAAAAGGGTGAACAAATTAATTTTTAATAGAATTTGGAGAAGACAAATAATATCCCCCATTAAACATGGTTTTACTTGTTTGCTGACATTGTTATATCATAAAAACTACATTGATTGATGATTGATGATGATGATGGACATACAGATAAAGACACAATGTACTTGGTAAGAAAGTAAGAACCATGGCTTTCACTTATCCATTTTTTACTTCATCATTCAAAAAACTTCTGTCTTTATTACACGCTCTCCAAGTAAATTTTGGCGAGTGATACCTTTTCAATTCAAGTTGCCAAACTAAACGTCCAATTCATTTCATCAACCTTGCGTTCTTTCTTCACAACTAAAAGTCAGAGCTTGTTTTAGTACATAATAATAAAAAGTCTTAAAGCTTTGCGATTAAAAAATGACAATACCAAATTATGATAATTATATAAGTGCTCCAAAATCTTAAGTCTAAACAGTTTCGTAAAATAATAATAATAATAAAATTCGCAGGATAAATAAAGATACGAGATACTCATAATATTTTAATGATGATATTGATAATTTGCATGTTGTTTTTTCTTCTTTCTAATGCACATCATTCTTATTGTTGGCTCATGTGATTTACTGAAATGCACACAGTTTTCAATCAACGAATACTACAAATGCTAACACTTTGCAACAAAATTTTTAAACCTAATTATTCTAGATTTACAAAAAACATCGCGTCAAATAAGTATTAAAATTGGTTAAATTAAAGCTTACTTTGCATTCGACTAAAATTGGTTCATTTCAAACTATAAATGAATCATCAAAATAATATACACTGTTTGGTGAATAATAATTATGTCATCATCACACCTGTTTTTCTTTCAGCTCAATATCATCGCCGCTTCTTGAAACAGAATAAAACTGACAGTTCTGAATAAAACCGCTGAATTTAAAATAATAATATTTAGCATTAAGATAAAATCCAGAATGTGAATGGGTTATAAAACCAAAAAAAACTTATTTGGTATTGTCGCTTGAGAACGATTTCTAAGAAAAACGTGTATTAGAGGTAGCGCCAGTCTGCTTTAAAAAGTTCTAGCTAAAATTTACGAACTTATTATTCTAAGAATTAAACAAATTCATTATTATCAATGTGAGAATGATTTTAAGTAACAAACCTACATAACGCAATTCCTACAAACTGAGATACATTTCGATATCGGGCGGAGGATAATAATTTCTAATTGACTCCGTCTAAGCATTTGAAGATTGTTAAATTAAAGATGCATTGTTTATTTCTCTCTGATGAACAGTTACTAACCATAATAAGTATGTTATACAGTTGGATATAATAAACAGCAACTCTTTATTTGACAGATTAACTTTTTTTGAACTCTTCTACATAGTAATTTTTATATCTATTATCTGTATAACACTGACTGTACCCACTGTTGTGATGATTATATAACGATTTTCAAATATATTACTGACGATTTCTTTCCTGCCAATTCTCTCTTCCTTATTGATGACGACTCAATTTTTATCCTTTCGCAAACATACAATATTACCGAGTAACTTGTATACACTTAATTTACAAATTGTTTTACATAGCATAATATTGTAGTAGTATTTAGTAGTAGTAGTATCATATCTATATAGGTATATAATATATATATTTATATAGTACTTATTTTTTCTTTTTTAAACGTCGATAAATAGACAGAATGAAAAAAGATGGCTAAAATTTTGGTCTACCCAGCGATTTTAGAATTATTTGGGCGGGTCACGTTCTGAAGTGGCAGTGGATGAATGAGGAATATCCGAAGTGGCACTGGAAGGTCCGGCTCCGCTTTTCCCATCTTCTTTCATTTTATCTACGTATTCTGCAAAGATGTCTCGAAATCGAGACCATGACTTTTCGGGAATTGTTATGGCGTTCCGAAAATTCGTTTTTACCTGTCAAAAAAGATACGAATCCAATAATTAAAAACTGTTTTTGCACAACTTAAAAGAATTGACCTTATCATGTTTCGTGCAAAATACTTCTCGACCACTCACTCACTCATCAACCAAAAACAGACGGTTGGTTATTAAGCACATATATACATTTGCCTATTAATTAGAAGGAAATCCGAATCTCGAAGAACTGGATATCTTACATTTTCAAAATATATTAGACAAGGAAAATGCAGATATTTATGATGACCTTGTCAAAAAAAAGCAGATAAACACAAGAGGGGTATAAATTACAGACATCAGTACTCAACTATCTTTGCAAAATTAACGTTTACCAATAAGCCAACAATGATTCACACTACGTTACAAATTTTGTCAATGAAGCATTCAATAGGTTTAAAATTCTTTATTATCATCTCAATCGCCTAAATCATCAAAGACACTATAATATAGAAAATTATGCATTCTCAAGTATTATAGTAGGGTCTTTATCGACAATATTCTCCCAACAATAATCAAAGCTGTTAAGCCAGACAAACGAACAAGTTGTTTTCTGTTATTCTTGTTGATGGTCGTTCAGTTTAAATCTTGAATGAAATTCTATCCAAAATAAAATATCTTTTTCAAGTTCCTGTCCCTACTTCTTAGCAAAAAATCTTTTGTGTGAATAAAACTGCAATTTTTATATTGCATATGCCTATAAGATTATGAGTTGATATCTCGTTATGTGAATCCTCAGCCTGTGCATATACTCACATAAACAACTACAATAATTTATGTCAGGTGTCAGAGTAGTTAGAGTGAGAATGATGATGGATTCAGAAGAAACAATTATTTTATTTTGCCTACACAACAACAACAACACCAGTTTCTATTTTATATCCTAATCCTGTCCCAAAGACGAACCTTTTTATCAGTATCAATAATTAAAGCCTTCTTTCACTAGACGCTTCATTATCTACGAACACGTGTCATTTCATTTTACATGATCCCCTCTGTCTTTAAATAAAGGGGAAGCAAAAAGACCCCTTGACCAAAGAAACATGTGGGCCATGAAAAAGGATTCTCAAAAACCTTTAGAAAGAGAGAGACAGGAGTTCAAGAATATACGAAGAAGAACAAAAGAAAATGCAGATTACCGGCTTAGTGCTCGCATGTGAATTTTCTTAACTAGCAAAACTTGCACCTACCACATTCCATCTTTTATCTTGCAATAATAATAATTCGAAATAGTTCACTTTTCCTTGATAAGCGTCGTCCAAATAATCAGGTGTGGTGTGAACGAATCAAAAACTAAAGCCGAAGTCTGCATACCTCCATGCATGGTTAGCAAAAATGCCTGTTAGCGTTTTATCTAAAAGGGCTCATCAAATAGTTCATAATACTTAAGTCCTGCATTAATTAAAATTGATTTTGAATATCCTATCTCTATATCTGATACTGTGAAAAATCTTAATTCGACAACAGTTTATGCTAATCCAGGTGTTATTTGCGGGTAAAAGGGATAAGTTAGATTAGAAATTTATTCTAGTAAACTCTCGTGTGTAAGTGATATGAAATGCATCCATAATCAAATACATAATCAATTTAGCTGTTTTGTTTAAAAGGTTCATTCAAAAACGCACACGCATAAAATGCTACCATTGCGATCGCATACAATTACCTTTTTGCTTGTTTGTAATCTTCCGTACAGAAATACCACAAAAGTTGCTAATTGCTAACAAAGACAAGCTAAACGATTTTTGTATCAGATATTCTTCAAAAGGAAACAAAGATCGTTTCGTTTGTAATATGAGTTTGTTTACTAACTTTTGTTAACTAGACGATTATGGTTAATTTAACGATAGACATGTCATTCTTTAACAGTAGTTACAACGTACCTATACATATCAGATACATGTAATCCTAAAAACCGGATGTTATCCTGTCACGGGAACACCGGGAGTACAAGTGATTATTAGATGTTGTGTTTGTGTAAAACTGATTTTTCTTTTTGGAAAATGGTTATTTTCTGGATTAAAATTATGATGGTTAGCGAAAGCAAAGATGCTACGAATTTTTAATCCTGTTCTTTTCTAATTACCTGTTTCATTAACCCAACTGGCCAAACTAATTCAATCACAGCAAAATAAATAGCATTTCAATGCAGACGTCAATCATTTTGTCTGTATTCTGAACACGTCTACATGTTGTCCACAACAGTTAATAATTTTATCTTGTGCATTGTTCAGGTCAATTTTAACCATATGCTGCTGCATTTCTTTGAATAATAATCAATTTACCAATTAAATTTATATGAAGTTCACATGCTTTATCTTAAAACGATGATGTGGTAATAACATTAAAGCTCTCCATCCCCTAACCCTTTAAAGAAATAACTCGAGCAAACTACGCATAATATTTAAGACGAAAAAACACATCATCATAAGGAAAGTATAGTGAAATCCTCTTCTTCGCCCGATAACTTTAAAAAACCGTCTTGGTCATAAGTCTTGTTTTCAGATCAATGCTAATCACAACAAAAATATTGTGAAATGCCAAAGAGTCACGGAGGAGAACATTTACTGAAATGCATATATCTGTTTATATAGTATTCCTTGAATTCCTGCACTCTATATTGCTTATTTAACCTCGATTAGCATCTTATGCAAGGTTTTTTGACATGTTCTTCATTGGGACCTTTATCTGATGATGCTGACGTTCTGCGTAAATATTTTAAATATTTTTTTGCTTTCCCGTGAATATGAACATTTTTCTAATCTTCCTCGTATTTAACTCCTTCTGATTGCAATCACAAACAAACTGACAAAATATAAAAGCTCACAATACAATATATAATATTTCCTATTTGAAAATCTTATACAAACTCGTCTTTGAGCAATAGCATTCGATAAAACAGAAAACAAGACAGCAGTAGTAGTGGAGTAGTGGAAAGTAATCTAGCCCGGATAAATGAAATGCATATAACATGCTGATCTGATAGAGTAAGTATGCAAAATACTAAATAATATCATTCCTTCTTCGAATCCTTTCCTGCTAGTACTATGGTCCTCCAACTAATATAACAGCTTCGTTAGTTTTTTTTGCAGAGTTTTCATATAATTTTCGGGATTCTACAGTTGGAGCCAGCACATACGAGGTTTCTGTGGCATGAAATGTAGAAAAGCGTAACATGTTTACTAACAAGTCAGCTCATTATGGGGCATGTTGCATAAGATACATGAAGAGATGATGATATTCGGATGTCGATTATGCGAGTATCTTCTTTTTCTCTATAAAAGACTTGTTTACTGCTTTTCATTGAACTCATCTCAAGTCAGCACTATCACTATCCTATTATCATCATAAAGGCCATACGCACTCTTTTACGCAAAAACAAAACGCATTCTTTTCCCTGTCGTTTTTGTTACAAGAAGTGAAGTTAAAACTTTGTAGTACGCAAACAATTTTCTTGATTCAGTTAGGTATGCGATTCTTTCTTCTGTGGATGGCTTTCAAACGCGCATACCTTACATTACATTAAGTACATAAGAAAAAGAGAAACAATCCCAAATATATAAATGAGCTATATGGAGCTAAACTGTAAAAACCCGGTTCATTCTCATAAAGTACATACTTAATATTACACGTTAAATGCATCAGTAAGATGCGAATGTAAATGTTTACTTGCCTTGCCACGTGAATTTGTAGCTTTTGGAGATGGCTATGATTATGCAAGTAGAAAAATGTGTAGAGTAGACATTTTAAAACATTATTTTCTTCAATCCACCTTTAAAATATTCGCATAGCTAAATACAATTGTACATTTTTAAATTCTTTCATTGTGCCACACCGCCACTATGATATTATTATCAATGTTGATACTACTCCTTGATATAACACCATGATTTTTTGCGATTGATGTGTGAGTACAGAAGATTTCAAACGAATATTTCAACCCATTCAGTGAAAGGTTAAGCAATTGGTGCTACTATTAGAAATATAAGCAAACAGGCAGATGCTTTCGCAGAGGAAAAATTACTATGTGCAACTTGCTTGATAGAATAACTTTCTTACTCTACGTATTCTTTTTATCGAAAAAACGCACCATTAACATCCCCAAATATATTCACAATACCTTTCCAATTATTCATTCTACTTCATCTCTCTCTCTCTCATCTACGTGCACATTTTTTCTTCGAGAGATTCGCCGCCATAAAGAGCCAGTGCAAACAAGAGGCAAATAGCAGATTGGATCTTGCCATCATCATTATCGGCAAAGAATAGGAAGCCAACAACAACAGCAACCCAGGCCGAGAGAGAATTGATAATTTTGTTGATGACGATGATGATGAAATTTAAATGCATACCTGCGTTTTTTACAGCTTCTTTCCTCACTACCAGAAAAAAGTCACCCTAAGAGAGAATAAGTGGATCTTGTAGTTAACCTGATAATAGTGCGTTGTTGCATCATTGCGCGTACCCACTCCTTTTGCTTCTACAGAAGTATGCCGATATCAGTAAAAAGACGAATACCTACTGTTACGAGAAAACAATCCGGTTTGCATAAATTATGTAAATGCTTGTTTTTGCTCTTTTTAACACTCATACAGATATTTTTTTCAAGGAAAGATGATAAATAAAATTACTATAATATGTATATCCATGCATATATACGTAGATGTTAGCAATTACATCTTCTTCTATACAAACAATAGCCAAAAACAGTTTTGGTTTGATACGAGTTGGATTCCTACGCACAATATAAAAATGCAATGGTTTAATACCTACGCATCATGAAGATAAAGGAAAATTGTACGCACAAAAATGCATAATATTTTACTCCAAGTTTTGTCAATGTTATTTTGTACTGCTATGCTATCTCACCCTTTTTTACTACTACGCTTGTTTCTTTTTACTTATTTCTTTCTCCCTCTGCGTGTGTTCGTCCAACATTTACAAATGAATGAACGAATGATCATTTTATCTCATCCTCATGATCATGATGCTATGCAGATTTAACATCCTTTAGTAGTGCGTAGTTGCGAAGCACTTGGATAATATGCATGTATACTACTTAATACTATTCCCAATAGTAATAAGTAATAAGCAATTTTTATTGTTTTCATTTCTATGCTGCTGTTGCATTTTATTTTCCTGAGGGTGTTACTGTAAAAGTAATCTTCAAACTTTCTACGAGTTTCTTTCTTACAAGTATAAACATTGTATATAAACGAAGAACCGATGCATTATTTTATCTATTGTATTTGTGTTATTTGATGTGTGACAACATTTAAATAACGGAAGCGTACATCTTTTTACTTTTCCACTTAACATTTTCTTTCCATACAACCATGTTCCTGACAATAATGACTTTCATACATATTGAGGAAATTTTCATTTTGAAACATATTTTTTGTCTACTTTTGCCTTTGCTTTCTGAATTATATAAGACTCAAAACTGATATTTCCGATATATTTACTCACAAAAATTCTTTTAAGTAAAATGAGGGATTTAGTTTATGCTGATCCCCTGATACTGATAAAAATTACACACTGTGTGAGATAAAAGAGGTTATTGAAAGACACCGAAAAGAACAACAAAGACAGTCATTTCCAAAAGCGACCGTAAAAAGTTTTAACTACTACATACCTACAGATAGGGAAATCCTTTTTGTCGAATTAGTTAGTATACATCAATATAATATCATGATGATGACGATGATGGCAGTTTTGGTGCACTGCATGGATGCAGTTTTTTGTTATTTGAAAAACTAACCGCTGCATCATACAAGTGAATGATTACGACAAAAGAAAGTTGACAATGATCGTCATGAGGGACAAATGACAATGGCTTAATATTTATACATGATGTAGTACACTACTGTGGTACTATAATCATCAACCTTAACTTCATCATTATCAACATCGACATCATAAAACTATCATGATCAATTCTCCACAGTTTGGATCAATGTTGATATGTTCTTGTTGGCAATGGGGATGCCGCCGTCGTTGAGCGCTTTGTTTGTGTAGTTTTTATGTGACTGTTTGCTGAAACGCAATGTTTCTATTGCTGCTGTCGAAGAAGACGACAAGAATGTTTCATTGAAACTCATGAAAAATGTATGATGATGATTGAATTGAACAACAACACAACTGAATGATAATGAATAATGTGGTCTTGACATTACACCAAGTAAACTCAAACTGAGGGTGGTAAAATAACCCACACAGGCAAACACATTCTTTTTCATTTACCACTGCTTCATCTTTTATTATCGCTTCTGCTACAGATAAAATCCAACCATCCTACTCGGATATTATCGCAACAATGTATCACCAAAATTTTAAAAAATAACAATGAAGTAAATACAAATAAGAAGAGGGTATGGGAACGTAAAAACAGAACCGACGCAACACATGAAAGTGGAATAGAAGTTGTTTAAAATGTTTTGAAAAAGTGGAGTTACAGGAAATTATTGAAAGAACGAAGAAATTTGATTCTCCCCGGAGTTTGTCGCTATCGATTATCATGATAAAAAGTTACGATGAATGTATGCGACTCTGACCCAATGCTTTTTCTAGTAAAGATAAGCACACAAAAACAATATTATTTACCTTCTAAGCATATTAAAGCACATGAACTGTCAAATTGGCACAGGTAATTTACGAGATCATCACAAACGTGAGACATGATAATGATGAAACTTGAATTGGAGCAAAATTCTGTTCAAATGAATGGCCCTATAATCATAATCAGTCAAACAATGACCAACCATTTGAACAATGGAAGTACGAAATGTAGCATGGAAAAAGAGAGTTGGCAGTCGTTTTAATCTTGACCTCATGATGAATAAAAAATAAATGAGTGAATGGTGAAGAAGTAAATAAGATTGTTGCAAAATAATTTATCTTTAGTCAGCTTACTTCGGAGACCCTCATGAAGACACCCCGATTATTCTGACCAATGTCGAAATAGAATATCTTGTTATCCACCCGAATATGGCGTCCTTCTGGTAGCTCTCCTCGAAAACCTCCATCATCTGTACCGAACTCCTCCAGTAGGTCTGTAAGGGCATCCCGAAACTCAATCATTCCTTGAGCCGGAATTGCTATTTGGGAACGAGGGCCTCCTCGTGAAATTGTTTGAGATACTCTTAAAAAGCGACCTCGAGTATTTTCCTAAAAGAAAGGAAATTCAAAATTACATTATGACAAGATTTCTAACATAAAAAAGCAATACGTTTTGATACATTTATTTTATTGTGTTTTATTTTGTATTTTAAATCAGCACTCAAGCACATGAAGCCATAAAAACCAAAAAATTAAAGGAACCATTTGCCATTTCATGGTTTATGTACCAGTTAAATTGTTTTACTTAAGAAACATATAATCTCCTAATTCTTCCAGAGAAGATCAAGTTTCTTAATGAATAATTATTTTTCTTAGAATACAAAAATTTCTCAACAGAAGGCTAATTATTGCAAGCATGCATAGTTTAGTAGGATTTCTGAAGATTTTACTTGTTATTACAGTAACGGGTTCAAAAGGATTTCGGAATAATGGAGTGATATGATATAAAAGCTATATAATCTAAAGTTTTAAAAATTACCAGTTTTTACCAGTACAGCTTTTAAGTCTTTTGATTTGAGTAGAAAACTATAACCTCAATGAAATTTACACTATCCTAACAGAATTCTACTGGTATGGTGCCTTTTATTTTGTTTGTAACTTGTTCCAGATTGTGCGTTGTATGGGAAAAAATTTGCCAGGGGATGGGCAAGGATTGGCCTAAACTCCTTTGTTTTTGTCGGTTTCAGCTTTTTTATAGGAATGAAATGAATTACTTAACAACTGCGACATAGTAAATGCTATTCTAATGAGCACTGCTCTATTATTTTATCGTATATTGATGTCATTTATCTTTTTTATTTGCCAAAGTAATTTCAACTTCATTCAAAACTTAATTTCTTTCTAAAAAGGGTGCATCATCAATGTAATCATTGCCACTTTTTCTTTAGTCAACTTGAAAAGATCGGAACTATAGGCAATAATTTCAACAAAATGAAACAGTGTACTGGTATCGGATGGTAACTTTATAATTTATTCGAAACCCTTGTTTTACACCACCACTGCTACGCCAAACCTATCCAGAATACAGAGCAGAGTGGGTGATTCTGTGCTGATATGACAAACTGGTATATTCCGCTAACGATTCTATTCTTTTTGAGGAAACCCTTTCAATTACAACATTTCCTTCACAATAAATCGTTTTTAATTGGCTCTCGACTTTCACAAAGCATTATTTTCTTCTGTTCGAGGTGCATGTTGCCCAACAGCAATGAAATATCTAAGTAATCTCAGTATAATCAATTCAAGCAGTTTTTGTTAGAGTTCCCTATTCAATTCTAATATTTATAATTGTTTTCATCAAATAATTAAACTACATGCTTCTTTTCTTCTAGTTACTCATATGAAAAGGTAATTTCTGTTGGGCCTAATTAACAGATCCATTTGATACGCGATGCTCAGTTTTGAGCATTTCATCATTGTAATTAATTACTTCTTCCCTGTATCTACATTATGAAATGTTGATATATAAACGTAAGTTACAAAGCTGCAATACACACACTCTTGCTCGTGAAAGGAAACAACATCCTTTATATGAATTCGCATAATTATTTTAACAAAATTGAAAACTTAATGACCCAAAACAAATATTAATCTTCCAATTGGTGACAACTTCTTTTACATGATTTGTCTGAGCACAATATTTTTTGTGTTTTAAATAATGGAGGTATTGAAAGGCTTTAAAATCAATGGAATAATCGGTTTTTAACCAAGAGTTATCGATTGTATGGCATGTGACATATAATATTAAGCATTCACTGCGTATGAAACGGAATTGATACAAAGGTTATGCAAGATTTACCTTAAGGTCAAGATAGTAACGACGATTAGTTTTGACCATGACTTCTGACTTGAGTTTCCCATCCTCTGGAACGTTTTCAGGATTCGGCGGACCTAGTGAAGCGTAATAGTCACTGCAAAATTTATAAAAAAACAAAATACATTAATTTTATAGATACAGGTTTTAACTATATGGGATGCGTGGTTCACGCATTTCTAGTTACTAATAAATCCATGATTTTGAATTGTAAGGGTAGTTTTGGGTATGTATTGTTCTTAAAATAATGTTCAAATTTCCTAATCACTTAATTGCAACGATGTAGTTCGGCTTAAAATACTGCAACTTGTCAATTGCTATGAAATAAAAGACTTTAGTAGTGCAGTGCACCTGTGATACGAGCAACATGTTCCAATTTCTAGCAGGTGGGCGGGTGGGTAATGTTCATTGTAATGCGTAATATGTTAAATGAAAAATGAAGTATATTTGTCTACATGCCACATCATATTGTAGTTTACAAGTTGTTATGCGTCTTGGGTTTTTTTGGTTTACTATTTTTACATTTAGTTTTCGCTTGATTTGCTAAATTGTCTCTTTCACTTACGAAAATCCACTCAGGTGATCACGAAATTCAGCTGCTGTTGATAGAGCCAGGTACACTTGACTCCGCCGTCCATCCGCTCCTATCTCCGCCACTTTGATAAACTTACCTCGAGGATTCTCTTTGACGTCCAGGTAGAATCGTTTTGACTGGATCTGGAGCATCTTAGAGGCCAGCTCCTGCTCCTCCTGGAGACCTGTAAGCATAATCAAAAGAGAGATGTAATGATTTTTAATCTTTATCCCGATCACTTTTAGAACGTTTTATCATTCTATACAATTGATATATTTATATGCTTTTGCATTAAATCAATTGATTAAATTAATTGCAAATTTGAAATGTTGTGATTTGCTTTCACCACGTTTAACATTGCCTGAGATATATATTATTATTACCTAATCCCCACATCCAAGCATTGGCATCATCATCACCTTCTCCTTCTTTCCGCCACATATTTTAAAAATTTGTATTGGAAACTAGTCACTAATTTACACTGAAAAATCTTGTACTATCCAACCCGTTACAACCAAACTTGTGTTTGCTTGTTTTTAAAACTTAAATGGAAGTTAAAAACGTCTTAAATATTTAATTTACAATATTTTTTTATACAAAAAGAACCCATTTCTTACACTAAGGTTTAACATTAAAATGCTACGTGCATAAAAACTAAGGCATACAATCAATTAGTTATTGTCGTGTTTTTATTTCTGACTGAGCAATTTATGTAGCTTCACCCGTAGTTGGAGCATATTTTTACAGTCTTTAGTCGTCAGCCTTTTGCTCCCTGAACCATTTTACCGGGAATTATAATGCTACCGGTTACTAAAATAATATAATAGTCATTGTACTTTGTTACAAAACCAACCAAATAGTGAATTAAACTATACTTTTAATTTTCACTACTACAATGTAGCACCATATAGTTCTATTGTATTAGTACCGCAGTTACTTTTAGCATCCATTTCTCTGGTATTAACCCAGTTTTCTTTTATATAAAAACAATTTGTACCACCAGTTTTTGGTCATAATAAAAAATGTAGTACTACCCTCAATAATCCAGTCAAAATTTACATGGCAAACCATTCAGATCAACAACCACAATTTGCCAACTAGTAAAAAAACAAGCGAACCAAATCCCATCATTCTTCTAACGCAAACCAAATCTCTTTCAAAGTCAAAGTTCATTCTTTCTTGCTTCAACCCATATCCTACACACACTTATAATTTAATTATAATATGTTGCTAACAAGCGGATAGCCAAATCAGAAACATCAATGTCATCAGAGACTCCCCTTAGGTGAAATGGTACTAACGATAAGTATTTTTCTTCCAGCGTCATGTCATTTAAAAAAGATACGGAAAATAATTTTTCCAAGCCTACGTAGGACCACGTGTCATTAGTATAATTCATAGAAACACAAGAATGTATACTATTTTTCATTTTGCTTGACAAAAGATGAGCCGACGAATCAAGAGGAGTTGCAATTTTGTGCTTGAGTACACTATTATTGGTACTATAAAATATATTTTCCAAAGAGGTCTCCAACTCAAAACTAGAACAGTTACAGGAAAGAGTCTTCTTCCAATTCATGTTTATCTCGCGATTAGTTACTGTCAATTTAAATGCACTGCAAAATAAAATTTAATCGTGGTTCACTGAAGCAGTTGACTTTGGATATTTATTGGTTTCATATAACGCGACATTTGTGTGCATGAAACCTCAAACAAGGAAAAAGAAAGTTTAACAAAGTTTTGCACAATATTCAGAGAAAGTTGTACTGTCACTGTCTTAATAATCGCTGGAACTAGTGTTTTTATTAACAAAAAGAACTGTGGTTCCTGGAACACATACGGTGTCAAAAGAGATGGCAGAAAGATTTTTTTAAATAAAAGCGCACACCACACTGTATTTAGCTACAGTTTGTAAGAAATAAGTTGAACACAAAAGGCTTTCTTTAAATTTTCTGAACCGGTTGATGACGTAGTTGACAAAAATGTCTTAAAAATATAAAATGCAAACGCTTGCGAGTAAATTATAGACTGATTGTATTTTTTGTACTAATGTAGAAAAGAGTTCATTCAAGTTTGAGTCGATGAATGAAAGTTGATAAACTTATTACTGTTGGTTTGTTTGTACACAGATATTACTTTTAAACTGTTCTCAATATCAGTCTATTAAATGTTAATTTAAATATCAAAAAAGAAGCCACAATGTCTACTAGAATTAATACTACGATGTTGCTGTCCATCAATATTTTATTTAGTCAGAGAAGTAGTTCTTTTGTGCAGCAACATCAAATGTATGAAGAAATGAATGGAATTGCAGAAAAATCTTTCAATCAAAAGAGATGCAAAAGTGCAACAAGATCTAATAGGTACATACGTAATGTAGTAACTTGCACAACAACAATAAAAACGAAACAACACATTTGCCACACACCACAACTACCTGTTTGCACATTTATACTCATTCTCTTGCACACAAAGTTTGCAACTTTTTGCTGTCTTTTTTACATATTAAACTCTTTTTGTACTAGAGCTATCTATAGCAATCAGTTACTTGGACAAATTAATAAATTTTGTCGTAGTCGGATTGTACGTTAATAATAGTAAGTCTCTCTATACAAATAATATGCGTATCTTGTAAAAAACCTATCGCTCCAATTAAACTTTCACAAAGGCAATCTTATTACTAAAAAGTTCCTTCCTGCACACTTCCTTCCTCCTAACATCCTTCCCCTCGTTCTCCAACTGCACAACCAAAGAATCCATCGATCCCCGATCGCCACCAAAATCTCTATGAATTGTAAAATAACTGAACATTAACTTTTTCCACATACTCGCACTCACTTTTGCATGATGCACAAGTGCGAGAGGGAAAGAAAGAACGGCAAGTTATAGGGAAAGCACCAACATATTATACTAAACAATCTCCTTATTTTTTACAAATAGACACAGAGAATACGGAAACCCTCTTTTTTAATAATATATTCTTTCTCGTTTCATCCTCATCATCAACCTATCAACATGTTGATGCTCTGTGTGAACTGAATTGATCCCTCTCTTTTGCCAGTAATATTGTAATAATAATAATCATCATTGACTTCTTCTCCTGCTTTTTCTTAAGTAAGCCAGCCGTTTGAGAGTGTGTTTTCTGTTTGTGTTTGCATCCTTTTTCTGTTTTTGTTACATTACACTTTGTACCGAAAGAGAACTCACGTAAATACCAAAAAGAAGTACCTAAGTAGGTACGCAACGCATCGTTGGCCGGTCCATTGGTATGTATGAACTACATGAAAAAAATTCATTATTTTATATTATAGTCAAGCAAATTCGTGCGTATTGGATTGTATTACTGATGATATGATAGCTGTTAAACCCAATGCCACAAAATGGTAATCCTTAATCTTAATACTGCTATTGCTACTCTTTTCCCTTCCTATAAGTTTTACGTTGGCTCATGATTATGATAGTTACTGACTACTAGTAGTGTGGCAAGCGTTTTTACTTGTTAGCAGAAGCCAAAGTAAAGAGACCATCACTTATTACTACAACAACAACACAATATTATGTATTTTTATATAGGTATATGTAATAGGAAAAAGTTATAAATTCAGTTAGTTATCCTTTTCTGTCGTAATAGTGAAAAAGTTTATAATATGCATTAAATCACTTAGCAAACTCAGTCATTCACAATGCAAAACTCTTACAATTTCGAATGCAGCCTGTATACATACCTAAGTCAAAGTTTTGGCTCATCATCCATTTATTTTTTACGCAGCAAACTAAAAAAAAAACCTGAAAATTTTTTGAACTCCGTAAGGTAAATTTACAGAGGAGAGAAAATCTCTTCTAACCAAACAAATACAACTCTTTCACATAACACGGAGACACGCATGCATACACACATTCGAAATTCCAAATAAAATGCACATGAAGAAAAGAAACACGGCATATTATAAGACGAAGTAGGAAAACTATAATACTATAATGCATGCATATGAAAGAAAATATTTTTGCTTTGACAATGAATTTGTACATTTATACAATTTATACATCGCAGTAAATATATATAAAAATGACTCAAATGATAGTATTTTGTATGTGGGTATGGTATATGAGTTTTCGAAACGCTCAAGATAAAATAGAACAAACACAAAAGAACGCAATTTTATAAAAATGTATTACGTCACGTCATATCATCATTGTTACCACAATGCAAACATTTTTTAGAGAATGTATATACTCAACTCTGAAGAGGAGAAGGCAAAACAACTCTGGAGAAATAAAGTGAAGTCAAAATCTTAGGATGTGATGCGTCAACTAAACAGATAAAAGTGAATACGTCCTCTTGCCCATAAAGTTATCGTATGCGACTATAGTAGTATTATTTTTGAAAAAGTCCTCTACTCCACATTTCATCATCGTCAGCTAAAACGCACCGCTACTCATGAATAAGCCAAATAGACTGAGCGGATAAGCCTTCAAAGCGTTACGATATTTTCATACGCTTGATCGTTAAATTTTGGATAGTGTTTTTCTTTCTCAATTCTTTGTTTTAAAGGATGATAAATCCTCATATAACTTCAAGACTAGCATGCAGGCAGATATATATTAACACCAACCAAAGGATAGAATGAAAATATTTCAGCATCGTCGCCATCTCAATTCTCTACGCACAAAGTTTTCATTACGCACTTTCTGCACTTTCCCCATTGAAACTCATTGTGAAATAGTAAGATATACCTAAGTATATAAGAAAACTTTAGTGGCATGTATGAATCGCATACGCTTTACTCTGACACAACCCTAAACTATGAAGCTAACTTGTTTTTGTGCTAAATAACTTCGTCATTCTTGAAACTCCTATCAGAGGATAACTGGTGGGTTTGTTGGTTGGTGCTTTTGTGTGTATTCAATTCGTCAGTAGGCAGGATGAATGAGAAGGTTGCATGAAAGTAGTAAACACTACTTGGCTGGCTTTCCCTTCATTATTTATGCGCTGTTGCAAACGCTTTGGAAAAAAGAGAACCTCTTCACTTGTTTGCCTAAATATTTCACTCTACAGATGAACATGTGTGAGGAGGTGATTGTGTAGATACCTACTTAAAAACATGTGTAGCCTCGTGAATTCCATCAATACAAGTGAAGAAAAAACGCAACAGGCAGCTGACTTCGTGTGACGAAGAGAGAGAAGGAGAATAAAAACCAAGATACAGACACAGCAGGCAACTGAGTTTTAGGTGGGAGAAACTAGTACAATTTATATGTATATCAATTCTAAAAGCTCCCCTTCTTACAACATAATACGCTTGCTTTTACGCAACATATCTAGCTACAACTACTATTACGGAAACTCTACGCAACATCACGCATCCAAAAACAATTTTTATGTATATGCAGTTTTTGTATGCGTTTAACTCCACGTAAAGTTTTACGGATGTTTTTATGTAAGTTAGTGAATTCCTAAGAGTTTTACCATTCTCATAATATGCTGGTTATAAGAATAAGAAACTAAACTTACGCACAAACCACTTCAACAGTCAAACATTTTAGTTTGACTTTCTTCTGCTACGTTTTAACAACGCAAAATGTTAAAAAACGCCAACTATTTTCCAAGAAAAAATTTAAAAAACGAAGAAAACAATTAAGTGGATTTTCTAAAACTTTACGTTTAGAGTACGATAAAAAAAATCATGTACAAGTCTCTACATTTTCACAATGAAATGTGTTAATTCCAACCACAGATATCCTTTTAAAAATAAAAATTTATTCTCCTGAGCATAGGCATTTTCTAATACTTCTCTTTCAAAATCGAATATTTGCTGAATTTAAAAATTTGTGTGGAAGAAGGATTAAACTTAGGCGTGATTAAAATTCATTCACCAAATGTTCTTAAAACGTTGTGAAAAGAATTCCTAGTACTTTACATTAAAACATTTTCCAGCATCTTGGATATGCCTATTTTTATTTCATTTATTCAAATAAAATTTCCATTCAGCGCACGTTAACACATCACCGTTTCACGATTGGTTGTACCTTTTTATTTTGTATGCATATGCTTTGTTTTTATTGTATTTTTTATTGTAGAAATAAGTAGGAAATTAAAATCCGTTACATAATTATATAACTGATAATTTTCATGCATTTTATGATGACTGTTTGGTAATAATGACAAATGTTTTTAATATCATAAATGAAAACACCAAATTATACCAGGAGCTGAAAGGTTTCAAAATCATGGTATGCTTTTTTAAACCTTTCCATTAAGATAACAACTTGCTTGATTTTTAGTTTAAAAATTGCATACTGGAATAGTACATAAAAACAATGCAGTTCAGGTTTGGAGAAAAAACTAACATTTCAGGCTGAATAATAACAAAGAGACAATGTGATAAGTAAATGCGTAGAGTTTAATCATTTAATATTGCTCGAAGCAAATAGTAAATGTAGTCATAATTAATTACTACAAGATTACAAGAAAATATTTACAACCGATATCTCATCAACAAAATCATCAATGTTGAATGGGAAATTGAATATAAAGATTTTGATAAGATATGAAAATTTACTTTTTAAAACACATAGGGTATATACTTGAAGGTTTAGATTTTAGATAACACATAAAATTTGGTACAGCCTGCATCTTTTCCAGTAAACATCAAGTAGCAGGATTAAACAAATTGTTTTCTTTCTGAGTTAAAATATTCCAAGCGAAAGTAGTATAAACTTGACAAGTACGCTAGTAAAAAGGTTTAGTTTTTATTAAATAAAAAACGGAAATGCACTTTAAAAAAGTAGAAAAACATTATTGTTATCTGATATTTTTCTTCACTGTGTAACGTTGAATTAATAATTTCGTTAAAATAATTTAAGCCAAAATCCTGTAACATAAAAATGGTTTTGTCAATTACACGGTCACATTCATACATGTATTATACATACGACGACTATAGTTAGCTAAATAAATTAATTACAAACAATCTAATTAAAAGACATCTAAACGATTGTGCTAGTTTCCGGTCATACTATTTTCTATTCGACGGATATGCTTTATCATACGACCCCAGAAATTTGAAATTCCAATTTATAACAGGAAAACAATTCATTTCTTTAAAGGAAATAAAGATAATAAAACAATGTTAAGCGAAAAGTTCTTATTCCAAGAACTACAGTAATTAAAACAATGTCACCTTAGGTTTTCTGAATTAAATTAGCTCCTAAAATAGCAACATATTGCTTGATGGAGAACATTTGCCTTTAATATGGAAGTCCACTCGATTTTTACTTTACTGATTAATACTAATACCCTTGCGTTTACTTTTACTTTTCGTAATGGGATTTTGGGAGGGAAAACTTATAAAAAAATACTCCAATCGAAGCATTTTAAACAGTTAGCATTTATTAGTAATAATAAATTAGTAAACGATAGGATGGTCGTATACGTGCATTCGTAAATGAAATCTGATTGAACTCTATTATTATTCAAACCAAAGTACATATATTAAACTTATGAATGAAAAACAACCGGAAATGTGACAAGCGTTCTTTATAAAGGCTATGCTAGCATTTAGTATTGACACATTTTATTTCTCTACTAGTTCGAAACGATAGTAAGTATTAATAGTACGACAAAAAATATAACAAGCAAAAGTTAAGGTTTAAAATCCAGCAACTCGTCATCAACGAAAGATCTTAGAAAGATTTTTTGCGTAATGATTACATAACACACGACTGACATGATACGACGAGATCGAAGAAAACAACCAAGCTAAGTAACGACAAGTCATGAGACCAAGTAGTAAGACATATTAGATTGCATACCTACGCAAACACATGAATGCATACCTTTGAAAATTTACACGTTTTATAGTATTCCCCTTTGAGCTTTGAAGAAATGTCTGATTTTCTTCAAAATAAAAGTGCACATCCAATATTGACAATCAACAACACAGGCAACGAAAATCATTTTTAAAGAAAAAATCTTACTACTACATACTACTATAACTTCCTGTCATTCCATCCACAGCTTTACCTTACATACTCCTTCCGCCGCCGTTTTTATTTACTTGACTTTTTTTGTAAAAAAAACTTTTCAGTAACAGTGCAATTTACTATTACTATTTACTGATGATTTTTTTGAAAATTCAATGATTGTTTCACATCAATGAATACATAACAGCGGTTTTGCTCTCTTTTTTCACGCAACTTTGCTCATGACCATGCAGCATTCTAAAGAGAGGAAAACAGGAGAATGCGACACATTCCTAATTCCTTAAAAAGTAAGCATACCTATAAAGTCATGATGACGGTACTAAAATTGAAGTAAAAGAGCACTCATGTTTCATGTGTTCATAATATACATCTTACCAAAAAAATTAAAGCGATAGATAGACAGAGAATCCAAAAGAAATGTGCGATGATGTTTATACTCAGCATCATCATTATCGTTCCAAGCTCCGTCATCTTCGTCATGTGAAACACTACTGTGCGTTTGTGAATCCCTAGCGCACTTTCTTTCTTTCGTTGGGAGCGTGTACTTGTTTAGTGTTTAACTGTCTTGTTTGTGCATAAAGTTCTCTGTCTTTTTGCTAAACATTTTCTATAAAACTGAAGGGCAAATTTTTGGTGATGCGTGCTACAATAACAAAGTAAATGTTTCGCTCTGGCTCACACTTTCAGAATGAGAAGAAGAACATGTTGCCAGAAAATCCAGTGCAGGCTAATCATTAGAATCCCAAGCTTGAGCAGATTTATATAAGTTACTTTATTATAAATGCAACTGCACAACGCTAGGTAAATGACACCAGCAGAATTGTAGTGGCTTAAAAGTACTGTAGTTAACTAGCAGGACATTTTTAGCTCTAAAACCAATTCAATGCGTTGCTCGGCGTTAATGATGTTGGTAATCATTTAGTATACATTACATTCAAGCTGCGCCTTCCTCATATACACATTTGCTTTCAAAGATGCTTACTTTAGATAAAGGTTCGTTTAAAACCAATAGAATTCTGCTCAAAGTTTTTGAAAATTCATAACTAAAACAATTAATGAAACTACTCTACTGTTAACTACTGTAACTTGAAAACAATTTCATTTTATAGACACAGTTCATGGTAAGGCAAGCATGGAGGGTAAAATTGTTTTTGCATACCCGTGCTCAATTTACTACGATTATTCATTCATTATCAATTCAACCACAACCGTAAATCTACATAGAAGCCCGATATTTTAAGTTTGCTTTGCCCAATATTTTAAGTTTGCTTTGTCATTTATAATAATTTAGGATCATTTGGAATTCAAAAATGCATTAAATTATTAAAACTGGAACTGCAATAGTTTCTTCTGTTTTCCAAACGTTAGCCCAAGCTATCTGAAAGAAACAAAGACTTCATCGCCTTTAACCGGAATGAATTCCTCTTTAATTAATTAACTAGAGTGATGACTAGACCTTGATGTCTACAACAGACATGACTCTTAGATTTCAGGATCTACATAACAAAGCAAACTGAAAAATTACCATTTCTAGAAAAATACAAATTGTCTAGATGGTTTTGTTTTGTTGTAAAACTTACAGATCAAATCCGAAGATATATACCTTGTTTATGTGCCAACCATTTTGACACAAAAGAAATCAGTATAAATCAAATTACATGATTGGGCACTTCACTGGAAATACAAGGATGAGAATCCAATTTACAAATCTTTTCTGATCAAAACTACAACTACTGCATTGTAAAATTATTACCAAATTTTTATTATGAAGCCAAACTCATGATGAAGAAATTACTCGCTTTTCTGGTTAACCTGTCCAGAAGAGTACTTTCGACATGCATTTTGTTAAAGAAATTTTGACAGCATTTGGCAATTTAGGACTTGAGATTTATCAAGTCTATTTAAGTATATTTTTTTCGTTGGATGCCTAAATCAATTACATATTTTTTATTTTGAGACTATTAAGTATATATAAGAGAGAATTATGTATCAATGAAACGTTTTAGAGTGAGTACATACACTATTATTAAGTAACAAGCAGAGGAACAACACCTGTTCCAAATCTCGAGAAAGTATAAGGGTGACAATAAGCAATACGATAAAGAAATATGTTTCCTGTTTTCTACATCGTTTTTCGGCTTTTCGTTTTTACTGAACGTACAAAATAGGACATACTTAAGAAGAGGATGAATGAGCTCATTATATACCTTGGCCTTGTAGGTTATTTTGTTGTGAAATAATTAACCATGAGTGAGTCAACTGATACATGATTCTGAGTTTTAACATTGTGTGAGTTAACCTTAAATATTGATATAAAGATTTAACATAATTTTGGGTTACTTTTGATAACCTTCTTAAAAGTATACCAGCTAAATGCGAAGTTAAAATGGCCAAACCTTCATTTGCTGAGTCACATGACCCCAACAAATCCAATAAAGGTTATATAATTTACCATAAACAATTTTCGGTCTGACATTTAAATATAATGACAAATTATGTGTCTTATATTAGTTAAAGTTCTAGTAATAACCAATATATGTATTGATTTAAATAAGAGGCGTGTTACTTAAATACATTTAAAATTATCCCCTTCTGCTTTATAAACAACTTCATTCATTCAATATTCATTCAGACAAACATTGCATGTGATACGGAATTTCTCCAAATGAATGCTGGAACACACTCCGCATAATATTCTTTTATCTTCGTTCATAACAAGAAATTGGAGAATGTTTGTGTACATAACAAGGCAAATACTAAATACGCGTTAGTGAACATACGCGATTACATTTTCATTGACTATGAAGACGAGTCGACGTTTGATAATCAAAAGGATAAGTATTTATAGCCAATTATATCCCCCCAAAAATCATTCATTTATATTTATCAATTTACGTACACATCAAATGTTTTCTAACATAAAACGATGGAAAGATGAACAATGATTCTTGGGGATGTTTCATTCATTCTTTTTACCCTACCATGAAAATTATTCTACATTACATTCAAACGATATAAAGTGACACATATGATGGAATACCTTATTGTGTTACAACTTTGACCTCATTATAGTTTCAATTTCATTCACAAAAACGGTCTTAAACAGGGCAAAAAACAAGACTTATCACGTAGAATTAATTACGTACATTTTAAATTTTAAGAACGTCGAGTCTTCATCCAAAAGTTTAAAAAACTAATTAATCCTTGATTTCTCCATTGATTCTTGTCTATATTAATCAATGTCACCTTCAGGAAATATGATTTTTGTAAATCTTTGAATGTAAAAATGCTTACTGCATTTAAAGGAAAATCACATTTCAAAGAAAGCAACACTCCTTCTCTTCATCATTCCTTTTACGACTTGGATTTACTTACATTCGAACAAGAATTTGATTAAACCACGAGATTAAATCAGAAAGGAAAGCTAACAAAATATAGTATATAAACTGAGACAAACAGTTACTCATTAAATTTCCATTTAAAGGACCCCTAAACTTGAGTAATCATTTTGCGCAATTGTGGAAAAAGACAACACACAGCATGCGTTCCATCAAATCAAACTTTATAGCAACAAACGACTGCATAAGTATTACACAACAGATATTTTAAAATTACGGCCTGATGTCAATAAAATCCTTCCTTTGTACAAGACTTTCATATAATGGTAGTATGTACCTGCACACTTGTAAAAATGATTGCACTAAACAGATACCCAAATTATAAAAGTTCAACGTATTCAAAAAATACGGTAACAGCAAGACAATATTAAAAAAGAAGAGAGGAGGAACATCATCCTCTCATCTATCGACCGGAATCTCATTCATTTATTCAGTGGTAACATAAAGCGCAAATGTTTACAAGCAGAGACATCGTACTCGTCCTAGCCTTTGACTGACAAACGCAATCACAAAAACGCACTTTGTCTGTTTGTATAAAAGAATATAATATTGCAGTTCAAGTTAGTGTAATAAATTAAATTATTTTTAAATGTGGAAAGTTACTGCAAAAGTAGATTTCCTTATTTAAATGTAAACGCTGCATGATCACAATAATGATCTTTTTTCTTATGCACAAATCCAAATATTACTCCTACGTACTGCACAGTAAAAACATACAATCGAGTTCCAGACCTGCTGCTGAAAGTGAACCTGTCATCATCATGACAAAAAAACTTATTCTTTCAAAAAAGGCATTTCCATGTATATTTGAAGATACTTCTATTTGATTTTTTTATTTTTAAGATAAAAATTTTAAGTTTGGGTTAATTCTCCTATATAAAATTCCTACTTTTGCACATTCCTAGTTTTTCGTTAGTTATTCATCAGGAACTTCCATGCTTGCACTGTAAAAAGAACAAAATGTTTTCAGTTTGGCAACAGTTTTTCCCAATTGTAAATTAATTAAGTATGTATAGCGTAGGCGGATGATGTGTTTAAAATACTACACCACACCGTTACTACGTTATGTACTCTTATGTATAAGTATACTAATGTATAATGGTAGATTAAATATTATCAAAAATATTATATTTCAAAGTCTGGTAATTAAATTGGGAAGTTGAGACCATCAAAATAAAATTTAGTAATATTTGGGTTTTGAACAAAAGCGGTACTTTGCTTACTTTGAAATACGCAGCCTACATTTATCCATGATAATATACCTAGTCTAATTAAGGTAGGTGTGCCTTTTAAGAGATCTTTAACTAATGAAGAGTTTTATGATAATACATAGTATGAGTGCCTTGCCAGTACTTTGACAGTAACTTAATATTTCAAGGTTTCTTCTAAAATAATAAAAGTATTTTTGTCAATTTATATAACAGGAAGCAAGTATACTTATGGTATTCACTTTCTGCAGGAGACAATCTGTTGGGAAGAAAAAGAAAGGAACAAAAGACAAGTTTTCAAGTGAGTAGAAAAATTGTAGATTTCCATTGCATACTATTCTATTTTTTCTAAGATCATACATTTTAGTTAACTGTTACGATTCAAATTTATGACTTGTTCCGAAGGCAAGCTGACAATTTACAAAGAAATTAAGCAATTGTACATGTTTTCTCCATCAATTATAATTTATATGCAATCATTTGCGTTAAAAGATTTTAGGACAATTGAAGTTAATTTATATTGCACTCACAGTATTTCAATAAGTTGAAATACCACTAAATTATCAAGCTTGGTAATAAAATTGAATCTAAATAATTTTATTGTTTCCATCCAAGTCACTCACTCGTTCATCTTCGAATTAAAGTATGTTCTAGTGTGTCTTGCAAAAGTCTTTAATAGATTACGATTGGAGACTCGTGCCTTAGCTTGAAAGAATTTTCATACATTAGAAAGAGACAAAACAACACTCCACATGTCTATTGCCACACGCACGACAGTATTATCAATTTTATCTGTCTGTCAATTCAATGGAGCACTAGATATTGTTATTTAAAACAACCTTAGGTAATTTTAATTCACATGTCTAAGAAACGTTTTAGGAAATAAACTTCAGTTCAGTAGTGTCAGCCAGCTGGTATGGTTTTCAGCTTGTTATATACTGACAGATAAGTCGTATAACTCTTCCTAATCATAATAATGATACAAAGATACCATTTTCTTTTTATGACATTGTTTGTTTGTATCGCATTTCATGCATGTAATAACAATCGTATTCCAGCTTGTCCGTTCTTTCTTCGGAACCGCATAATCAACAGATCGCGGAAACTCGTGCCACACACCTGCTACCCTTTTTTATTAAGCGGTGGACCGATCACTGTATTTTAAAATATTTTATCATTTTCTTTACAATGCTTGTAAATAAAGAACTGCGTACAATAACTTCTAAATTCAAGGGAAGTTTTTAAGTAAAAGGTGAATGTTCTCATCAGGTGTAAGTGTTCAATTGTATCTACTTTAAATACGAAAGAAACATAGAGGATTAGTAAAACTCGACAGTAGCCAAACATACATTATTTTATTCATTAAAAATATAACTAATCGTAATTGTAACATCTTTATAATTTAAAATATTGGCGATTCGGTGGCGACAATCATTGCAATTGGTCATTGATTTGCAGATAAATATTTTGAATTATGCCTATTTGTACATGTAAACTATCTGTAGAGAGTGACAAGCAATACATTCTTACTAGCTCGAAGAGCTAGTCATGGTTTTAGTATGATTGTCTGTCTGTCAGTCTGTCTGCACACACGAGAAGTCAAAAACGCCTTAACCTAGTGCAATGAGCAGGGTGGAAGATACCTGCTTAAGGATGAGCTGTATAGTTTTTCAGCAATATTGGATTAACGGTAACGCCGTTAGAAGTGGCCGTTACAAAATTTTAAATTGCAACATATGGCAAGTTGCATATCATTCAAACGGTAATAGCTCATAAACAAAGAATATGCTAATAATTTCGCAAATTTGCAAACAGTTTTTGCAAAAAAAATGCCAAAATCTTATTTGCTCACTGTTTTACATAGAAATGCATTCCTTCAAATAAATGAACCTTACACAAAAATACAAAAAACAGAATTACCTAATTAAGACATAATAGCAAATTTTTGCAAAAAAAGTTTACCATTTATTTATATTTTTGAGAAAATGCATTCCAATCTGGTTATAATGCGGGTTACTTTGCCAGTGTACTTTAAAAAATAGTTGCTGAATTTAATAATCGTATCGCAAAATCTTTATGTACAATCTACAAATACTTCGAGCTAGTGTCTAAGCAGGTTTGCTGCCTTTTATTTTTCCATATTAAATGGAATGTCTATTTTTTCCAAACAAAGGGGTTTAGTATACACTCAATGCAAAACAAAGCAAATCCCTATAGCTAGTTTTACTAGCAGATACTCAGAGCCGTTTTGTATTATTACAATAATTTAACAAGAAATATGAACAATATTTCAATCAATCAGCACTATCACATGGTAAAAATATTTGAACATATAAGACAATGAGTGAATTAATTACTAACTGATAGGGATAGTTGAGCGATTATTGAAAACATCAATGATAAACGATTCTATCAGTTTATTTTTTTGAGCTACTAAAGTGTTAAAGGGAGTTTTAAATTTTAAATATATTATGAAACGTTTTGTAAATTCTCGGTTAACACAGAAATAATGACTACATAGGGCTGTGTATCTAAACGTTGTATGGGAGTAGGAAGATTAATTATAATGCAATCACATTTGCCAATTGTTATCAGATTATTTACATTTTATCGACGTTTTCTATAATTGGAAAACAGACTCGTCGTCAGATGTAACAACAGAAAACTGATATAGTAAAAAACTGGAACTGTTTAAGATAATATTTATACACCAATAATGAGCATGATTGGTAAGCCCGTGTTAGGCAGCGATTGCGTGGGCAAATCTAGCAAACGTAAAAAGAGCCAAACTTGAAGACATCTATAGGCATACAAAGCATGCGCTAACTTTGAATAAAAATTCAAGCAAGGATTAGTAAGAAAAAGTTCAACACCTTTTTCTATAATCTAAACTTTGTCCTTTATGCATTATATTTCTATCTTGTTTCCCTTTCTTTCACTATCAAATTTTTAGCTAGTAGCCGACTACTTATTACTATGATTTCGAAATTTCGAGATTCCTATTAAAAGAACAATATACATACAGCGGCATGTCAAATTATGGAATATCGACTTAAATCATTATAATACGTGAATGCTTTATTAGCTCAATTTCAATCATCGCGCCCTTGCACTTGAATTTACACAATCGACATGGTCAGCGATGAAACAGCTCAATAGTTAGTGCAGTGTAAAAACAGTCGAAAAAGACCTAACTGACTGATAAACGACCGGCCGGTGTTGCCTTTTAGATTTTTAGCAAAAATGTGGGTGGATCATTGCACCGTCGTCGAAGCAAGTTATTTCCTCTTGCCAACTGTAGTAAATCCAAGTTATGCCGTCATCAAATTCATCAATGAATCACTCCTCCGCTTTTATGGCGTGCGTTGCGTATCATCCTACACACTTACTCACTCGGCACATGTTGCCTTACATCACACTACTACTATTTACCAAATCCGACAAGTCTTTCTACCTACAACATGCATTCATTGATCGAAAAGAGCAAACACATACTTTTTAGTTGATATTATTACTCATTGCTATTGTTCCCTTAATCTGTATGTTACAAGCATAGCATAGCGCTATTATCGCTGCTGCATTTTGATAGTGACGATGTTGTGGTTTTACTACGTTTAAAATACAATTGGATTTGCATAAAAACTAGACAAAAAATAGATCCTGCTCTTTTGTATCACTATAAGGATTCCTTTTACCGCTAGATTAGAATGTTGGTTGGTTCTAACAAAAGTGTGAGATCATCAAATTTGTGCATAACTGAAATAGATTAATCAGCCAGGTCTGGACTGAAGTAGGTAAGTATAAATGCCGTCATCCTAACTCGAATTGGCAGTTGTGCAGATATAAATATGAGAAGGTGTGTAAGGATTCGATTGACATATGCAACAAAATAACGTACAAACGTAAAGTAAATTCTTTTGGCCAAATTTTAAAGCAGATTACGCACACATTTAGCACAATATTACTATGAATGGACATATCATCAGACATACAAAAGTTGTTCATGCAAAAGAGGAACAATTGCATTTTATTAAATTTCCATTGTCCTTAAATCAATCACAAAAACGTAATGACGATGATATTAAGTACTATTTAATGCAGAGACTTGTTACTCCTCTTCTCTCCTCACGAGACATGACTTATTAGATGTTATGTGAAAGTTTTATTTATGGCGGTGAATTTATTTAAAAAGATGCTATTGTCTAAAACCAAAATTTTTATCATTTTGTAACTACTTCCATTTTTTAATAAGAGGATCTGCACCATTGACTGGATTGATAGTGAATCATTCATTACTATTACCGTTTTCAACAAAGTACAGTAACGCTTTTCCGTTAGCAAAGTACCATTTTCTGCAGCATCCGACTTAGTTGAGAATTATTAAAAATAAATTTCAAATGACTTTCAATGCATTAGTAATTTTTGCCATACTCTTATTGCAATGACGGAAAATTCGGAAAAATACGTAGGTATGTATCAAGGGGCAAAATGTAACGGAACGTGATAAAATATTTTTAATTTTAAAATATGTTTTGTATAGGTACTTAATTAAAGTATGAAATTTGCAGAAACTGCATAATCAGTGTACTCACGCCAAACAGAAGGCACAGGGAAACCATCGTCCTCAGTTCCCTTTCCCTGGTCGCCACCTCCTCCGCTACCCATGGTGCCACCACCACCACCACTGCTTTCTGAAGCTAGGTGATGCTTTTGAGAATCACTATCTGGATAATATGACATCATTACCATAGCTAAGTTTTTCTTCGTTTTGTCGAACTTTCTCTGGTGAAGCAAATATGATTGAAAATAACACTAAACTCCACTATTTGTATTTACAATGATTCACGTTGCTTATCTTATACACGTGTGCTCGTAAAGATATTATAATGTTAGCAACAGGAAACAAAGATTATTCGGATTGCATCAGTTATTATTTGTTGATGTTGATGGATCCACTTCAGCAGTTTTTGTCATGAATACTGTGCATGCACAATTATTTTTGCAAACATTAGAAGCTGCTTTAATAATTGAGCGTAGGAAGAAGAGAGTCTCCGTAAAATGAACTTGCATACTTCGGTGGGTTTAGTTACGTAGATGACACAACATTGTGATCAAATGACAACACTAAATAAACGGAGCCACCTTATCACACATATTGTGCAACTTATGATGTTATTTCAGCTGCGGATTGATGCTTTGTTGGGTTTGCAAATTACGTCAAATAGACCGAGAATGTGTATGAAAGTTCAAGTGCAACTCTACCCAGACTTACACTTTAAATTTTGCAAAAATTCCAGCAAAATAATTTGTACTTGTACCTAGATACCTCAATCAATGATTTCATATACGCGAACAATGGTTAGGATTAAAAAATACTTTCTCTTTTACATACATGAGCAAATAAAACATGTTCGACAAACTGACAATTAGTAAGTCTATAATTACTGAGTTTTTAATCACAGTCAACTGCCTACCCAGACGGTCATCGTTTCTTAATCGATATAAATTACAATTTAAAGTTGAATTGGCTAGATTCCTTTACTTCGAGTTGTATGTAATAAACTATCAGTTTCAATTTGTTTAAAGAAATGAGAAATAAATATTTTGAAAGAAGAGAACTTTTGTCACGCACATCTTAATACAATCATTGGAATGCTAAAAACATACAACTTTGATTTCTGCAAAAAGGCGCAAAAATGCTTGATAAAGAATAAAATGTACCATGAAAACGTTATCCTTAAAAAGTTAGAAAAATATTTCCTCGATTGTGGGAACCTGTATGTGCTTAGGTACATTTCATAACAAGAGATACCTAAAACTAAAAATAAGTCAAAGATAGAAGACACAATTTCGTCAGTAGGATAACTTTATTATTACTAACCTGAGTTTTTGCTCACTTGTACACTTTATCTTATCACATAACTGAAAATATTTGGACGGTTGGTCTAAAGGTAAAATTCTTTCTTGACACACACACACACAAAAGCAGCTTAAAGTCGAGTTAAGGGGAAAGGTACAATTTAAAAAGAAATAGTCAATGAATTTCATCCCAGGAAATTTCAAAAGGTACCTCAACCCCAATTCCTTTGCACATGAAAAGCAAAGTGGTGCCAGCTTAAAAGAATAATGTTGGAGATACTTTTCTGTTTGAAAAGGAAACAATCAGCCACTTTACCGGCAAAAAAAGTCTAGTTATATAACAATATACTGTGAGCCTAACGGGCATATAGGCATGTGTATATTACGCAAGTAAACATGGGTCAAGAAATGTTAAATCTGCAATTGTCAGTCCCTTTCTCACCACAAATACGCAGTCGTGTTTAGTCAATTATTTTTATCCTCAAAAAGATGAGAATAAGCGTTAGTCGAGTGAGTCAGAAGAATTTGACTGAAAGAATGGAAAAAGCACGTTTTAAAATCCGCAGTTGTTAAGAAAGTTACATCATACACAGACTTCTGAAAAAGATTACTAACATGCAAAAAACAAAAATGTCTCACACATGACATACACATATGTCGACAATATACTTTTAATCCGCACAAGAGGACAATGTTATGGCATGAAAGGAAAGTTGAAGCAGGAGCGGCGAATGTGTGTGGAGGGGATAACGATGACGAAAAGATGACTGACCAACATTATCCTACAACACGTTGAGCACATGCAAAAACTATGCAAAATTCTTGCAACCGGAGTTTTTTTACTTTTCAACTCCTTGCACTAATATTAAAGTGAGCAGGGTCTTTTGAACTAGGATTGAAACATTAAAATCCTATCTGTAATCTAGATCTTCATTCATAATACACATCCATGCATAAAATTTCGAACCACTTCTTCATTCTGTATTTAATTTGCGAGATTGTTTTGTGTGCAATATTAGTGTTGTTCCAGCTATCCCCATTACCTCGCAATCTGCTATTGCGTCTTCCCCTAGTCTGTTAAAGTTTCATCGGCATGAACTCTTTTATGGCTATACAAGTTTCACTCCATAACTATCACACGCTTTTCTACTTGATGATATGCTCGCACAATATTCTTCATTCACAAGACACTTTTTCCGACAGTATTCCCATTTATAGTACCACTTATAATACATGCTAATAGCACGCAACAGAAAAATAACTCCTTTTCAAGCTTTCAACTCATTTCTCGTCCTAAATGAACAAATTTACTGAAAGACACTCCCTCAAAAATCATACACACTACACCTATTATACGTTGCACTTTATTCCGGGACTGCTCCTGGTTAATATTAATATTGACTCAGTTTTCTGACGGATGAGTCTTTTATGTCAGAAACATGCTAACTTGCAGAATTTGCGAAATAAATGAATGAAACTACAATTTAGTTATTGTTGCACCTGTCAGTTCATCAAGAATTAACTTTTGCAACAGTTACGTATACTAGAAGTTTTTAGACTTTACTCGTCACTTTCCCCTTTCCTATGAGACATCATACGAACTATGTAAGTATAAAGTATGTCATCTATAAACAAGAATATTAGCAATAAAACAGTAGAGCTCCAGTCACCGGATCGATGTATAATAACGCGGTAGTGATTGTCAGATCACTCATCGTTCTTTTCATGAACATAATTCATGTAATCATGTTCTACTGCAAATGTTTAGCTGATTTCTCATAAATAAAAAACCAAACAAATGACATGCGCACTTATCAATTTGTCATTTTTAACAAGAAACTTGCCATAATAGCAATAATAAGGGGAAAATGAAACATTTCTGAGCTAAAGGTACTGGCAGGCAGTAGTAGAAGCCAACAGTTTTAAACGATACATTTGTACAAGTATTGCTTTATATGAAATGAACGAACACAAGAACTTTGCGAATACCACTACTGTTTGCTGTTTTTGATATTTGTGCTTTTCTCGGAATTGTGATGATTGTGGCGGTGAAATTGAGCCTCTCGAATTTGCCATGTCTTTAAGTTGAGAAGGATTCATTTTTCAACCTCAACAGACCTTAGTGTTGCTTTGATGAGTAAGAAGCAAAAATGAGTAATTGTGTAAAGTTAAGAAGGGGGCTTTTTAGAGGTTGAGTATTGCTAAAGATAATATTGATGAGCAAACGAAACATTAAAACAAGCATCTATGCATTGCATATTATTAATATTCCTTCATTTTCGCGAACATACATTTTAAACCCCTATTCCCCACGCCAATAATACATGATGTATTGAAAGTTTTATATAGTCATTGAAATAAGAGCATAAAAAAAACTAAGCCTGTTGAATTCTTTACTCAAGTTTAGTTTGGAACAGAGGGCATAGTAACTTGTGTTTACCTGCATAATACGCAACTCAAAAGCTGTAAGCTTACTTTTTGCAAATGTTATCATCATCAACCCACGTTGTTGTTTTTGCAATACCCGTATTCTGTCTTTAGACATGCAGCTATTTTAAAGTATACTATTGGCAAAACTACAAAGTTAGGAAATACGATCATAAGAACCAAAAAAGAATGCGAATTTTTTTTAAAGCTGTTATTTATACAATACTTCAATAGCAATGAAGGTACTTCGATCGAATAAAAAACTTGCGTCGGTTCCTTTCATTGTTTGGGTACTTTTTCGTTTTATACATTAATGAATGAAATTCTCGTGTGTCTGAGTCTGATGATAAGTATTTTGTTGTCTGCTTAAAGACTAGAACCGATGATAAACTTCTATATGCAACTTGTTTTAATGATACATGATAATTGTGTCTGTCAATACTTTGCAGGTGAATAAGAGCAATGATGGTTTTTTATTAGCCAGCAGACCTTAAATGCTCAATAATTTCTTAGAAGTGTTTTCATATTACCCGACATATTTTAACAATAATCAAACCGCCAAGAAAATCAAATTGCAACAGCGTTTTGCATAAAATTTGTGCTTACTTGCTAATAATAATCGTGATGATAGGAAACAAACACTAAAAGTAGCATTCCAGGAAATTGCATCTGCTTTTGATGCAGGGAAAAATAAAAATGAACAAATGAGTTCAAAAATGAAGCTTGATCTACGCAATCTGCCATAAAATATATTTGCTTTTAATATAAAACATCACCACACAAGTACTCATCGCCAAAATTGAAATGAGATGCAACTATATATTCCGACAATCTTTGTACAAGACTCCTAAGCACAGAAAAATTTATAATTTTCGTATTCTATAAACAAAGTAACAAGGGTCGTACACATTTTCTTAGTCTGTAAACAACTGTTTTCTATTTCAAAAACTTTACGCTCGTACTAGAAAGTTTTTGTAATAATTACAACATCTATACTAACAAGACTAACAAAGACCAGAAAACGATTGTCACATCACATGTCTCGGTTAAACAGCTAGTGAGAGATTAAGTAGGTCCAAAGACATATATTTTAAACTAAAACCTATAGATTTATATCTAATTTTGATTCATTTTGCCAAAGAGGAAAACATAATGAAGAATTGTCGTTGGGTTTATTTGCATTTACTATACTGACTATCCTTTACGCCTTTCATTGATTCATCTGAAATTTGAAATCTAAAACGAAACCGTGTAATATGCGAGACAGGGTAGATTGATAAATGATTTAAGGAAACGAGGATTGGATTGAGCAAATGTTGTGCAATCAGATGAACATTGCCTTATTTCTGAAAAGAAATCAAACTAGACCCCAATCTATCAACGGAGAAAGAACTATCTTGTTGCCCTTTTAAATCGTCACAACATTCACATAGTCTTTGTTCAAATAGTATACGTTTCGAGACCAACAAAATTAAATTTGACGGCTTCGAGTTTTAAGAGTAAAATTTTCAAGTTCGAAGGATCAGTCACTTTGGTACAGTAGAAATAAATTATCACGGTACCCAATTTATTAAAGTAACAGAAACCTGAATCATGATTTTAACTACCTTTTATACCTTATATAAAATTAGTAGTTAATGGTATGAGATGTATATGTAATTTAAGTTCATTTTGTAAAACGGTGGGTGAACGATTGAATATCCTGCTGATGTTTTGATTACAAACCGGTGAACAGGCACATGTATTTGCTGCAAAATATTTACACTTTTCTTCTTTAATCGCAAGGTTTTCGGGATTTGTTCCTAATATTTTGATCCTGTATGATTCATGTTAGTTCACTATCAGACCGTTATCGTCAACTAAATATCTATATGGTATAAAAGATGAGCACATGCATAAAGATCAAAAACACACATTAGGACGAAAATTCGCATTGTTTGAACCGCTATACTCTTCTGCCTGCTAAAAGCGCGGCGTTCTTGTTCCGGCTGCATTCCTTTCTATTAGTCACTATACCTAACCTGAATCATTATTATTGCCATCATCAATTTGGAATTTTGTTCTGTTGAAACCGTTCTTAATTGAAGGCATCAACGAAACAACATCAAATTCAGGGGAATACAAACTTGCAATGCAAACGGAATCATGTCTGGTAAAAAGTTTTCAATTACCTCGGGCCATATTGTTATTAAATTGTTGATAGTATCATGCAGGATCAAAGATAAACATAAATCTAATTAATTATTCGACTTTAAATAGCTCGCAGATTACGATTACTACGTTAGTCATTTACTAATTTTAATCTATTATATTCACCTGTTTTCTATAAACCTTCCAACTCTAACGTGGTATCATAAACTAGAAACAAACTTTTAGTGTAGGTCAAGTTCAAGTGAAAGCAAGCTAAATTTTCATTAAATAATAAGAATTTTTTGTAAATAAACTGGTTGTAACCGCTTACTGCTGCTGGAGATTTTTGTGGTAATGAAGAAACAACGTGTATGACAATTTGATTCGGAACTCAAAAACTTTTTTCATCCAATTTAGTAGGATAAATGGGTACTGCTCATAACAATCAGGTTAGAACGCTTTCGGATTTTAAAGGCAAATATTTATATTTCAGAAGATATGAATTTATTGCACAAAACATAACCAGTTTACTTATTTCCCCTATTTATCATAACTCCTTTATTTGTCATGTATTATTACTAGCTCGAAGAGCTAGCACGACTGAAAATGTATTGACTTTACATTTTCAGTCGTGGAGCTAGTCTTGAAAACGGTATATGTTAGTCTGTCCGTTCGTTCCCACGAGAAGTCAAAAACGCCTCAACAGATTTTAACGAAACTTGGCAGGATTGTAAAATGGACTTTCGGACAGAGCTGCATAGCTTTTCAGCAATTATGATTTACCGGTTTAACCGTTACAAGTGAAAATCTCCACAGCTGTGCAATTTTAAATTGAGCTTTATGCAGTAAAGGTTTTATAGCTCAAAGTTTGTTGAAGCAGTTGTAGTAAGACTTAAAGCAGAGTATCAACTATAATTTGTAACACAAATAGTAGTACAGTACAGTATAGTACACATCATAGTCTTAAGCTTCTTTGACCAAACGATTACAACGATGGGGGTGACGGTTATAAAATTATCATTCGAACGGTAGTACAATTACAATGTAGCTAGAAGACAAAGAATATTTATGAAAATAAATTAGAAAATGTGCAAACCGTTTTTGCAAAAATTTGCTTACCTAATTACAAAAAACCACAATAGCCTTTGTGTATTGTTGAGTTTAAAGTATTAAACCAAAAAGGTTAAATATTGCATGCAACTGCGTTTATGTAAACTTCGAGCTAGTGTCTAAGCAGGCTTGCTGCCTTTTATTTATATTTCAAACAGTACGAAAAATGTAGGATGTATTTATTTAACGTTATATGTAAAGTGCACCAAGCGTAATTATGTACAACTGATTAAATATGTCGCATCGTGCGAATACCGAAATAGTAAAAAAAATTAAGTTATTATTAATATGTTTGCCTAACTTTACAGAGTGTTGGTGCTCATTTTGTTAGCTCATTATTAGTACCACCGACTTACTAGATTCCGATAATAACACCTACTTGCTTTTAAGTATGATAACAGTGAACTTGCACTCTTCATTCATCGCTTTTTCATTCACAAAGTCAGGTGAGCATTGTATTACAAACCAACATGAAATACTTGTTTGCCAGATACGTGTATGTAACCACCCCGCCTACTTCCGGCGATCTCTTAATATTCAAAACTCCTGATTTCATTCAGACTTTCAACATGATGATTTTTCTTTCTTTTAAAATCAGTTCACCAATTTGCCTGTTTTGCACAGAACGGACTGATAAACATATAAAACATTCTTTTGTTCATATCCCATAAATGCATTATTGCAGCTTTCTCCCCGGTTGTCTTGCAATTGCAATGCATGCAGTGCTCAATACATTGACGGACCAAAATACTTACGATTTGATTTGAGCTGCTTTTGGTAATGATAATGAAGAGGCAATTGAGAGTAAAAATAACTAGTTTCACGCTGAAAGAATGAGATAAATATTTTTGTGAATCTAGTTTGTTATCGATTTAATATTTATTACGTATATAATTGTAGATTTTAAGCATTAATGGATTGATTCTGCATTAATGAAATGATGCCAACATTTTTAGTACTATGTACTCTACTTTGAGTATTATAATATATGTTATTCTTTCATTGATTCATACAAAAATATAAACATGTGATTGACGGCTCGGGAATGGATTCTAGTTAGTAATATATTGCCTACAGTTATGGAAGCGAGTATAATGGGGATATACTATATCATCTTTCGTTTGAGTTTATATACCACATTATAACATTTAACCTAATGTCAGTAGTATCTAGCGATAGTGTCTTACATATTATGCCCGGAGGAAGAGAGTTCATTTTATGAATGAGCATTAGAAATAGTACAAAAAATATAGAACCTAAAAAGCAATGAATGAGTAAAGATTTTTAAAACATTTAGCATGCATGCCACACACATTTCACATCATATTTCAACATGTTTTATGTGATGGTAACAGTATTTATTTCTGGTAGTTGTTACCTACAAAGTAAAAATAGAAACAATCTGAATGAATGAGTGGCCTGAAAATTACATCTGCACATAAAATACTATTTCAGAATCAAGCTTTGTAGTTGCACCCAACTATCTACAAAAATCCAACCCCCGTACCCACCAGAGCTAATTAATGAATGAATCAAGGCAGAAGAAAATTTTTATCACATGAACAGAACGTAATTATAATTGGCAATACACAGAACGGAACTTTGACTAGTATCATTCTGTGAAACTATTTGTAATTGATGTTCAACAGGTTTTGGACTTAATATCTGCATTATGGTTCATTTTGAAGTTTTTCCATAATGATTCTAAAAAGTGGGAACAATTAGTTCAGCACATTTGTAATACAATTTTTACTCAAAGTAACTTAATTTCGTTTACTCTTTCACATTTGCTTAAATTTAAACAACAATTTAGTCATTTACTTTATATTACAAAGACAGAAGTCGATCTACTTGAAGTCGAAAATGATAATGAGGATGATAAAAAGGAAAAGACTGGTTTTCATTCCATTAAAAAACGTTGCCCTACTCATGTACTTTAGAATAAAAATATACAAAAAGAGAAAAAGTTTAAGTTTGTGTTAGAATTCAAATTTAATACGTATGTTGATTTATGGCAAAGGAAATTCTTTTCAATCACATAAGAATTTTGCAACAATGTGGCAAATATGAAACATTTTCTTTTAAACCTTAGTCAAATCTCTAAACGGAATTTTTGCAGAGGTACTTTCTGATTCATTCCATTGAAATGCGTAATCATTTTGCTATTTGTATTTTCACATCAAATATACATCCAAATCCAAAGAAATCATCGGTATACCCTACACATTAACAAGTTTGACCGTCAGTAATCTTATATATAAGTCAGATCGATTATGGATGTGTATGTTTTTTTGTTTGTAAGCTATAGGCAGCTAAACCGCTTAACCGATTTCAGCCAAATTTGGCATGCGTATGTAACTGAACCCGAGGATGGTTTATAGCACACTTCATTTAACA